>BLKR01007655.1:0-33556 GCA_011170035.1 Teleogryllus occipitalis
ATCAACGTTAGAGGGCAAGCATATTCAAAGTATTGGTGTAAATGTTCAACTTTTGGTCGAACGCAAACTTCAGGAAAACTTACGTAATTTTGTTAATCATTGTTTGTCTTTGTCCTAATGATTTTTTACTTCCTCTCTAAATTAAAATTTTGTTTTGATATCTTTCTTACTATCATATTCTTGCGCTAATTTTCGTTCATGTCCTGTTTAATCTCTATCTCTGTATTTTTCTTGTTCTCTCTAATCTGCTTTTGTGGTCTCTCCTTTGCTCATAATTTATTCTGTTTTTCTGACAGTAAAAGAAAATCAGTTAAACATTTTTTAATGTAATTGAAAATCATTATACTTATTTTAATTTTTCTATCGATAATGAACACATAACTTGTAAGTAAGTTACGCTGATAAGGCTTGATACACTGTGAGATAGTTGGTGTACTGATTTGATACACTCGGAGGTCTAGGAAACATTCGTAGTAAAAAAGTGGTTTACAGTATCCTGAATTTCATTTTTCATTTTTCAATTGTTTTAACTTTTAGTTGGATCCCTTATCAATTGTTTTTACTCGGTGAGCTAGTACGTAAGGGAGAGATATTCCAAGACATTCAGAAATCGATGGAGTAAAGTGAAGTACATGAACGATCTCGTTACTCATGTGTTGCTTGCCTACAACTATTATTTGTTCAGTAACATAATACATTAAATTTGCATTGCTTAGTAGTTATTACGGAATTACTAAACACAGATAATGATCAAGTTTACTAAAGCTCTTTGAACATCATTGTCAACAACACATCTTTTTATTTGTAAATTTTAATTATTTAAAACATAGTTTCCTTTTACTTCTATTATTTACCACATTTATGGATGAGAAAATTACGGAGTAATAGGATCATACTAGTGAAAGTGTTTGGTTATTTTCCTCAATTTTACAACGAAATAAACTAATACTTTAATATTACTAGTTATCAAATTAATTGGTGAGTGTCTCGTCTCACAAATTATTCCCCTGATGAATTTCTAAAATTGCATCAGCAAACTGCAAGTATTACCAATTTTCATAGATTTACGAGACTAAACTAATGAGAACTCGGTTTTTGACAGAGCATTGTGATACAACTAAGGGAATGTAGGTGCCCATTAAACCCGTTATTTTCCTGTTACCATGCAAATATTTTAGTTAAATTCAAACAGTAATATATTGAGTGCAGTGTTGTATTTTCACGGTATTTATTTTAATGGATCATTCTTATGGACTACAAAAGAATTACTTTATGTATTGTAATAATGTCTAAAATAGTTGTTCAATATGAATATCACGACACTTGTTAGTAGTATTGAAAATCATAATAAAAAAATTGTATAATCTTATGTAAAGTAATATACTAATAATCTTCCTATCCTAGTATGTTCTTTTCTTTCCTTTAAGCAGCTTTCAATACAGCACCGAATCTATTTAGACTGTGACCGTCCATTCAGAAATAAAAGGTGGACTGTAAAAAACGGTGAAGTATACTGCGTGAAACCCCAAAAAACTCAGTTGAGAGTGAAGTAATGGTCATGGGATTAGAATGAAAGGCATGAAACATTAGAAATTCAACCCATTTAATGAAACAAAACTATACACTAGTGTCTTGGATGAAAAAGACATAACAGACTCTTCGATGCATCGTAAATTTTCTGCCTGGAAGAAACAACAAACAAGTAAGCATACTACACATGAGTATTAAATTTCAGTTTCATCTATCTCCGTAACAGTGAATGCGTGGAGAAGATTTACAGTCACTACGTAGTCTTCCACACTTGCACAAACACCACTCTGTTATTTGGAGCACAGAACATGATGGATGGAACTCGTAAACCCAAACACTACGAGCACGTGGCATGGATCAGTCACAGATTACACAATAAAGGTTAACGGTAAACACAGGCCACACGCGAATAATATTTTATTCCACTCTGCGGATAGCACACACGCGAAGGTAACTCGAAATAGTATGTGGAAAACTACTGATTGCCTACTTCATTTTGTGGTGGAAAAGGAACCCGCACGGGTCTGAGTAAGAAACGTGATACAAGACGAGTCCTTTAGGTCAGAGCCAAGTAAGTTATCAATTATTACACAAACACACTTCCACGTTAAGAATTAGTAGGTAACGGACAGCGTATCCGTCATCCTCAGAACTGACTCATCTCAATTCTACTGCAAACGGTCGTTGAAATCAGAGAGGATAGCGGGGTAAAGGCGTAGATAAGATAAAGACTTTGGCTCGTGGAATATGTATGTAGCCAATCAAAAGTTGTTACTCTGATTCAAATTTGAGCGAAGGAGAAGAGGAGGAATTTTGAACGAAGGAGGGGAATTCTCGAAAAGATGTAGGGTACGAAAGACGCGCCCGTTACGAACTGTCGATTTCCGCTCGCAGCCGACGGCTTGGACTACACGAAATGCGGGATCAATTGCACGGGTGACGTATTATTTGGGACGGGAGAGGCACAGAGTCTAGCACATAAATAAAAATACACTCGAGCATAAACCTGCGAACTTCCCTAGTTAAGAATGTACGATATATTTGCATGTTTCAACCCCTTCTCGTTCACCAATCGAGTCACATGAGGTGTCATTCAACGCGTCTCGGTCACCGGGTGGTGAACTGATGAATAATGAATTCGGATCCTTCCAGAAGATCCTAAGAAATTTCTCCAAAAGGGTGTGTTTTTTCGTTTTTTAGCACTGCGACCTAGCGGTGGCGGCGCGGACCATATGTGTCAGCGCCTCTCGGAAGTCGCCACAACCAGCTGTGAGACAGCTGATGAGGCGATGATAGACAGTTTGTTAGAGATTGTATCGGCCGGACGTGGATGTTTACGCTTTGCGATGCAGGGCTTCCACTCTGCAGCAGAGGGTTCATCCTGAGCTTTGTCATCCCTTGGGATAACTATCGTTTTATAATTCTTTTATGTGTAGAATACACGATAGTGCTAATAGAATAATTTCCTTTTGTACGAAAATTTTAACTACAAAGTTATATTCCAATATAAATCTGCAACAATGTTGTAAAATGACACCATGTAAAAGTACAAGTTTTTCTTTAATAAGCCGTATGATAATACACTGAAAGAATGTACTCTTCATAACAACTCTTCTGGGAACGATCGGATTCGGTCCTCGAACATCGTGTTCTGGGGAGGATAGTGATCGAAGCCGGAAGCAACAACCGAGGAGAACAGTTGCGTCTATGCTTTTTTTGCACTTTTTATTGTTGAAAGATTTATTTTTATGTACTGCGCCCGAGAACGGAAGAAGTAGATAACTGTATGTTTAAAGTTCTTTTTATTTCGAACATGCATGGTAGGCATTTTTAAAATGAAAATATTTTCAAAACAATTTAAATCGTCTTCGACACCACATGCAGCTAGTTCATTACGTATTGGAACAAGATTTATTCATTTTTGTAAGGGGGTCACACAATACGAGTTTTCCTGTCGAGAAATCGTCGTTTTCTCCCGCAGCATTAAAATACTTTGTCTGGGCCGCGGCGGCGGGGGCGGCGGGGGCGGCGGGGGCGGCGGGGGAGGCGGGGGCAGCGGGGGAGGCGGGGGAGGCGGGGGGCGGGGGCGGCGGGAAGCGCGCGTCCGCAGCTGGCCCTGACGGCTTCATTGTGTCCCAGGGGAGGCGGCGCGGTATCGCCGGCTTCCTGTCTTCCCCCTCCCTCCGCCCCGCCCCTTCCGACTTTTCTTTCCCCTTCTTATCGCAATGCCCTCACTTCTTTTACCTTTTCCTATACGCATATATACGGAGTAATATACGTAGAATAGAGAAATGTATGCTGCGGAAACTCGATTTTGAAATTTCAACGGAAATACACGTTTTGGGGTCCAATGAAAAAGTGTTGTTTTTTTCAAAACATTCGTCCGTCCGTTCGTTCATCCGTTCGTTCGTCCGTCCGTTCGTTCATCCGTTCGTTCGTTACTTCGTTCGTTAGTTCGTTCGTCCGTCCGTCCGTCCGTTCGTCCGTCTGTTTGTCTAGTGAACGTGAACAACACTAGCGTCTAAACTACGTTTGGGTTTCTGTAATCTGGCTGATGACAACTGATCAGCTGTCATCGGGCCAATCGAGAGCTTAAACGTCACCATAATGACGTCACCGTGATGACGTTTTAGCTGTCGATTGTATGACACCGTGACAGCTGATTTATGTCAAGTCCAGGTTATTAAAACCCAAGTATACGGGTAGAAGTTTTTTTCAAATTGAAGAAACCCCTGATCATCTGGCGCCGTGTCGAAGCTCTGCTATTTTGAAAAACATTCATTAATTTTTTCGGATGCTTTACATGAAGCTCCACGGTAATTTTTACAATTTTCTAAAAAAGAGCCCAACTTTTTTCTTTAAACTTCTTGTGAAAGTAGAGTAAAATACACTTATAAACGTGGCATATCTCCGATTAGCATTGCTTACACTGAATGTTTGAAAATTGCGAAAGTTTCGATGTCTTCTCTCAACTTCAAAATTGAAAATAGCCATTTTTTTAGTAAACGTTCTTCTCCTTAAATAGTTCATTCATTAAGGTAAAGTACATTTTACCCCTTTCTGAACCCATTGAGTGGTCAGTTTCAATTATTACTACACACTTGTTCTATTATCCGAATAAAAGAAGAATGTGGTTGACAGTTCCCGGTAACATGGTGACGTCAGCTCCATAACCTAGGCAACAGCGAATCAGAAGTATCGCCATTTGCCCGATGTTGTCACGTTTGAACTGCGAAATGAATCGCGTATCCAGAGTGCTGCAGTTTATCGGCTGAGCGTCGACGTTTGGGAGTTATTGGCGAAGGATGAGAAAATGTAAGTTCCTTATTTATTTTCTTTCTTTTACGTGTTACGATTTTTCCCGATTTCTCTCAGCTGTTCGTCTTATTGTTCAAAGCACGTGGTAGAGCGCGCAGTACGCGGCAACGCCGCCCCCCTCCACACCGAACTGTCAACCACATTCTTCTTTTATTCGGAGTATAGGATACAGTATTATGTTTTTTTTCTTTGGAAATAATTCTGTTATTTCTTCCTCCTTCCCCAATTACTGAGTTTCGAAGTTCTCGTAAGTATAGTTCATTGATCAGGATTAAATATCAGAGGATAATTTCGCCAAAGAGTTTTATTGACAGACCGAGTCTCTAAAAAAGTCGAAATAAAGTCATAAATATATAAGCATTTTAAAGTTTTATTCATCTTAAACAAAGTTGTTGATTTTTTTTGCGACGTTTTGGAGAATCAACTTTTTAACTCATCTTTAGGATACAAGAAATGACAGGAACATTTGAAATGTGAACCCTGAACTAAATGACATGATACTGACGTTTAAAAAAATTCACACAAAACATGATACGTCTATAATAAAATATGCACTCGATATAATATGTGAAGGCTCACCATTTGAAATAATAAAAGATACGTTTCTACATAATGATGATACCTTCTAAGATAAATAATACATAATGATGTCACCTTCTAAGATATGCTTCTACATAATATGTCCCCTTTATGGGATCTCGACAACCGTATGGTGTTCAGTAAAATGTCGCTTTTCACTTCCTATCGTTTTTGTCTTCTAAATTTGTTGGCAACAATTATTGTCTACTTTCCTTTGGCCACTATTAAGACTTTTAGGTTCACTGCCTGGCTTCATTACCGTATTTTCCGTGAACAGTAGAAGCTTTGATGGCTTCACCCCTATTTATAAAACTTATCAACTTCTTCGTTAACTTCGTTGAATTTTGAAAAAAATATTGCCAATAATTCTAGTAAACACTCCCAATACTCGTATATGGTCTCCCAGAAATCTTCACACTGTACAATAATACCACTTTACCCTTCTCATCTCCTCTTTATCGCAATTTTCTACCAGCGGACTGTCCATCTCAAGTCTTGCTCTTCTCCTTCAGCAAACACCGTTCCCGTCACCTCCTGCTCTTCCCTTCCATTCTTCCTCCCCTCCCCTCCCCTCCACCACCCCACCCTCTCTTCGAGTCCCGCGGGCGCGCGCCGGTGCCTCCTCTTATTGCGAAAGCCACACGCCCGCAGCATACGCAAGCGCACCAATATATCTCCTCGCGGCCCGCCCCCGCCACGGCCGCGGCCCCCGCCCCTGCTCCCGCCCAGGGCCTCTCGCCCGTCGCTAATCGGCCTCCGTTTCTTCCACCACCCCTGTCCCGCCCCCGTGCAGCACACCCCGCCCTCCCCGCTTCCGCCCCACCCCGCCCTCTCCCCGCCCCGCCCCACACCCGGCCCGCCCCCACCCGGGACCTCTCACCCGTCGCTAATCGGCCTTCGCTTCTTCCACAGCCACTGTCCCCTGCCACCCACGCTCCCTCCCCGCCCACCCCGCATCCGCCCCACTCCCGCCCCGCTCCCGCCCCGCCCCCGCCCTCTGCCCGCCCCAGCCCTGGCCCGCCCCCGCCCAAGGCCTCTCGCCTGCCGCTAATCGGCCTCCGTTTCTTCCACCGCCCCCGCCTGCCTCCTCCACCCACCCCGCCTCCAACCCGGTTTCGCCCCGCCTCGCCCCGCCCCCGCCCTTTCCCCTGCCATGCCACCGGCCCCGCCCTCACCCCCGCCCCTCCCCCAGCACCGCTCCTACCGTCGCTTCGCCCCCTCCCTTCCCCCGCCCCCGCTCCGCACCGGCCGCACTACCGTCTCCGTCCCACCCTCGCCCATCGCTAATCTGCCTCCGCTTCTACCACCGCCCCGGCCCTCCCCTACCTGCCCTCCTCCGCCCACTCCGCCTCCGCCCCGCTCCCACCTCACCCTGCCCCTATCCCCGCCCCCACCACGCCCCGCCTCCTCCTCCGCTCTCACCCTCGCCACTCCCCCGCCCGGGGCTCCTCGCCCGCTGCTAATCGCCCTCCGTTGCTTCCAACGCCGCTGCCCCGCCCTCCACCCACCCCGCTTCACACCCCGCTCCCGCCCCGCACCACCCCTATTCCCTCTCCCACCACGTCATCTTCCCTGTCCCCGCCCTCGCCTCTACTACGCCCTCGGCACCACCCTACACCTCCTATGCTTACTCCCCGCCCCCACCCCTGCCCGGGGCCTCTCGCCCACCGCTAATCGGCCTCCGCAACTCCCACCGCCCCGCGGGCCCCCGCGTCCCCGCGGTAATTGCAGGCTGAGCTACGGCGCCCCCCCCCCCAGCCCCGCCCCCGCTCACCTCTCGCTACCTTGTCTGCTTTTCTTGGAAATAGATCGTTTATTTATTCCGACACACTGGCAAAGAATTCTTTCAGCCGTTGATTCTTCGCGGTTAGAATAATACAAAGGTTCGCTCGTTTACAAAGGTATGCTCTCGTTCTTTGCCGTTGTTATTTTTAATTTGGCGGACGGTCTTACATTCTTTGTTGGCGGAGCGGCCGGCTGCCGTGAGTACATGAGAATGATGTCCTGGGGAAAAGGAAGTGTACTGTAATGAAGCAAGATAAGAATTAGTGAAACCATGGAATACCATGTAGGGAACATAGGGATACCGCGAAAGCAAGTTGTTGTTAGAATTTTAATTTTATTATTGAGTTAATATTTGGTAGAAGTTATTTAATTTTGTGATACTTAATATGCCGTCAACAAACTTTGTAACGTTCCTCTGTTGAAAATACCCAGAGTTAAGTTCAAAAATTATAACGCTCTAATAAAAAGAACATAAAACAAAGAAATTATTTATTGGCATGTTAATTTTATTCCTATGTGTGTATGTATTTGTTTGAAACACTTCTCATTTGTCAACATTTAAATGACAATATTTGAGATCAAATACCGAGAGTATTTCATTTACTGCATTTAAGTTAGTTTAATTTTCAACTTTGTGTTTAAACTTTATAAATATAAAATTTGCGTAATATGTAACTATTTAAATAGATTTGAATTGTCTGCAAGATTTTGAATGAAATAATACTCCTACAAATATTTTCATTGATCATTTTTTTTATTTTTCAAACACTCTGCAAACTAAAGTCTTACTATCCATCTCAGAAAAGGACCTTCGCAAAGCAGTTTTTATTCTACGAACATGATTTCACTATATATATATATATATATATATATATATATATATATATATATATATATATATATATATATATATATATATTAATGTGCTCGATTCCCACTGGGGACAAAAATGAAGCAGGAGCTTTCTAATACAAAGTATTAACAGTTTCTATACTTGTGTTAGGAAAGAAAGCTCAGGCAGACCAAATAAGGTAAGTACGGTGGAATACTACATGTCTTCCTTACCCCCTGGCGTATATAATAAATAAAAACAGTGACCAGGTGTGGGAACTCCGCTAGCTGGCACACGTCGGACGAGTTTGCCTGTAAATACCGAACATACATACAAATATTATTAGATATTACACTCTGCATTGAAAAATAGAACAGCGTGAACATACTAGTCTCAGAATTGTTACTCCAACCACTACTTTTCACGTATCCCCCAGAGAGAAACTAAACTAGCATTGACGTAGGGGCATACACGTGTTTCCGTCACGGAAACACATTTGATCAGCGCGCACTAATAAGGAACACAGCTACAGGGAGCGCGGACGCAACTAGCTGCAACCTAACGGTCTTCCGCAGCAAATGCTTTCTCTAATTCATCATCAAATGCCCCAAGGGCGGCGCCGCGAACTGCTGTAATTGTGGCGTCGGCGGCGTGGGAGTAACCGGCAGCGCACGGCCAGAAAGCGATAGTAGGCCCCGAGCATGTGTCATGCGTCCCGCGCTGCATATGGCTGTGTTTAGGGTCCTGCCTCCGCTAGGAGATGTAGGACATTGCACCGAGTTATGGACCACAAAGATGGACCCTCAAGGGTGGATTGGCCGACTAATAACAATCTTCGCTGAATGAAGGACGCCCAACGCCAAGTTCCTTCTTCGCCGTGTATGTTGCGGTAAATATGTTTACTTATTATGGAACTTATTCTCTTTTATAGTCTCATTCTTTCTCTTTCTCATATCGTCTCGTTCATCTCTTTTATATTTTCATATAAATTCTTACGTAAGATATGTTAATATACGTAATATTACGTTATATATATATATATATATATATATATATATATATATATATATATATATATATATATATTAATAGGGAAAAATAACTTACTGGTATCATTCTAAAATGCATGGAGAATTGCAAAGATAAGTGTAGAAAGTGTAGAATAATGCAAGTAGTGATGTTCACAAACTTAAAAATGTGAAGCTTGTAATGTGGAATAATGTAGAACACAACGTCATTCAATATTTGGAAATAAACTTCAAAATTAATGAAAATTTCACAAATAATAGTACACAGGGGAAATTGGAGATAAAACACCAGGCAGGAAACACATGGCAGGACGGGTTTCAGAAGAAGGATTTCTGAATAGGAGACAGGAGTAAAAGTCGTGTTACTCGGTGTCAATACGTGTGAAACAAGTGAATTTTCATTCATTACACTCAAGAAACGATATCGATGACTAATGGATTTATAAATCTACTAGAAGAGGTGATCAGATCATATTTGAACCTAATTCAACCTAACCTAACATTTGAATTTATTTGGGTCGGAATGGCTACTTCGTGTTATTCTAAGCACCAGTGGATGATATTAAGTAGCAAGGGCTGCCGGTACAGAGTTTGGTGTGGAGTACATAATAGAATATAATAGTACATAATAACAGTCGGATCAATTCGAAATGATTGAAGGCGTTGTCATTGTCAACAATATTATTTACTTCAATAAGAGCAGCTTTCGATGGCTTAGCCATCATCAGTTTTCTGCAGTCGTTTTTGTGACTTCCAGACAGCAGAAAACTGATGATGACGGCTAAGCCATCGAAAGCTGCTCTTATTGAAATAAATAATATTGTTGACAATGACAACACCTTTAATCATTTCGATTATGTAAGTGTCAACTACAACTCACCACTAAACCAAAAAACAAGTCGGATCAAAACTAAGCTCTGGACAGTCGAACACTCGATGGAGTTCCACAAGGTGGGCGTGTGTGTTTAGGGAGGGACATAGAGCTGCAGCGAGGAATTGCGAACAGCGGGGAGTTAAGGGTGTCGGGGAGTTGTGGACGACGTGCAGCTGAGAATGACGTTGTTGGAGGACGGGTGTTTGAATGGAAAAAAGATTTGAAAGAGAGGGAGCATAAGGGTCGGGGTAGGGTGGAGAAGGGACGAAGTGAAGGGAGTGGCGGCGGTGGAAGGGGGCAGCAGGGGTCACCGACTGCATCCCGCGGTAAGATTTTCGTAAGCCGTTTACCTATCCCCCAAAAAGGCATGGTCCGACTGCATCCCCTTCAGTTTTCTGACTTAGTGTAAGAATTGATATGTGTTATTATGGTCTCGTAAGCATATACCGACTACATCCCGCGGTAAACTTTTCCTAGCGGTTTACCTACCACTCCAAAAAGGCGTAGCCCGAACCAAATCTGTTTTCCATCTTAGTGTAAGGATTGATTTCTACGTTTTCCGTTGCTGATTAAAATTATACCGATCGATTGTAATTTATTCTTTCTATCTGTTTTCAAAACATATTGCACGACCTTTTAAAGCATTGCTATGGTTTAAAAACGCACTTAAAACTTTGTGGAAACAAAACATGATATCACATATCTCAAACATCTTCTTAACTCGCTGATTTAATATACACAATTCCGACGATTCTACCATGCTCACATGCTTTTGAAATTTTCTCTGGATTGAAGCGATAACATCGAATTGCGCTGCTTATGAATGGAAACCCCACAAAAATATTTACGCCTTTGAAACATGGAATGAAGGAAACGGAATGAAGTCGAGATATGTCTTCTATGATAACAAGAGGTGAAAAGGGATCAGTTAAGAAGCGATCGCGCGGAAACTCTGAGCGCGAGATGCTGTCGGGCTACGCCTTATCAGGTAACGAAAGATGAAAGGGTATTAGCTGGAAAGCGGTGACGAAAGAAAACCGACAGATGGATGCAGTCGGGGTAAGCCTTCTTGGGTAACGAAAAATGAAAGGAGATTAGCTGGGAAGAGGAGCTGAGTGAAAACTGACCGCGTGATGTAGTCGGGCGATTTTCATTCGGCTGCTCCTTTTTTGGTAACGAAAGGTGAAGTGTAGGGGGCGAGGGAAAATTGAGCGCGGAACGCAGTTGGGCGATTCGCTTCCGGCTGTGCCTACTGGAGTACCAAATGTTGAAGGAGGCGAGGACGATGGAATACTGGCCGCGGAATGCAGTCGGACATTTCCAACTGGCTATGCCTTCTCATATAGTAAAAAGTGAAGACAAGTGAGGGCAGGGGAAATTTGAGCGTTGGACGCATTTGGGCGACTGCCATTCAGCTCTGCCTACTGGAGTACCAAAAGATGAGGGCGGAACGGCGATGGAAAACTGGCTGCGGGATGCAGTCGGGAATTTCCAACCGGCTGCGCCTTCTCAGGTAACGAAAGGTGAAGGGGAGCGCGAGCGAGGAAATACTGACTGCGGGATGCGGTCGGGCATTTCCAACCGGCTGGGCCTTCTCAGGTAACGAAAGTCGAAGGGGAGCGAGGGCGAGGGAAAATTGCGCGCGGGCCGCAGTCGGGCGATTCTCCGCAGCGACGGCGCTAGAAGGCGCGGGGGAGCGGTCGCGGTGGGCGTACGCGGTGGGCGTGGCGATCGGACACCAGGGCGCCAGTGGCCTAATTCTCTCGGTCGCCCGCGAACGCACTCCGGGGACGCATCGCCCGCGGTACACGCGCTCCGCTGCGCGCCCGCCCCCAAGCACCGCCCCCGCCCCCGCCACCACCACCGCCACCGCCACCGCCACCGCCCCCGCCACGGTCGGCGGTCGAACCCTGCCCAGGAGACACGAGCTGCAGGCGCAACACAAAGAACGCAACAGAGCTCCAGCAACACTAAAATAGTTCCAAACATTTGCTTTGACATGAGGTGCTAATTTAATGTTTCATAATTAAATGTGAATGGTCTTCTTAATTTTTAGTATTGATTGAATGTTAGTGATTCCGGGCACGTCAACTACTGAGGTCATTAGTCCCGTGAGGGTAGTGCATGTTTTTTCATCGGTAGGTGGCGGTGATCTTCCCCCCCCCCCCACGGGATGGCGAGATCCGACGCCGACCTACCGTCGACCATCGGGGCTTTTCCCAACCAGGACTCTCCCACCAGCCGCGACAAGCTCTAAGCTCCCGACCGGTCTCGCGGCATGTGTGGTGTAGTGCATGTTAGTGTGTGTGTGTGTGTGTGTGTGTGTGCAAGGATGTGAAGATAGGACAAGGAAGAAGGAAAGATCCCGCGCGATCTGTGGCCCGTTTGTTGGGGTACTGCTCCGGCATTTGCCTGATGTTGAAACCACGGAAAACCACCGATCAGAGCAGCCGGCCGCTAGAATTCTTCTCCATATAGCGACTAGATTCGACAATCTAGTGTCGAAAATGCTGCCGCCGTCGAGACTCGAACCTAGCACCTCCCGGTCAGAGGCTATGCAGTGATATCAAATGATGCACTGTGGAACCGCTCCCGGTTTAATATTGATCCCCAAGTAATATTTTGTTAGTTCATTGATTTTCTTACATGTTTACAATATTGAAAATGTCACAGGAAAAAACGATGAAATTACTATTTTCTAAAAACTTTTCTATACAGAACTTATTACTTAGTGCTGAAAAGATGTTTCTGGTGCAACTTAGTAAAAATTTTAAATATTTAAAAAGGATGAGTAATTTTAATTTTTGAAGGTGGAATTCTGAGTTAATGACTTGTCTTTACTATTGAAATAACGAATTCCAAAGTTAAGCTATTATGAGAAAAGTTACATATTCTGCTTCTGTCTTAATAGTGCTCTATGAATCTTCATGAACCTTCAATTATTCAGGTATTTAATATTTTATGTGAGTAATAATGCAACGCACCACTTGTATGCGTTTAAGAATTTCATACAGGTCGTTACTGAAATGGTCGATTCCAGGAATTCTACTGCGGAGTACATTCAAGAACGTGAACGGTACGTTCTGAGAATTTATCGAATCCTTTCCCCTCAGGCTGCGGACAGCCTTCTCGGAGGCAAGTTCACTATGTATAGCGGTGGAACATGCATCGTAGAGAAACCGCAAGTCATCGATTGTGGAAGTTCTGCTAGGCGGATTCCCGCAGCGGAGGCGGTGGGGGCGGAGGCAGGGGCATTCCAACGGTGCGAGCGTTCCATCGCCGACGCCGCCCCCGCCGCCACCGCCACCGGCACCGCTGCGTCCGCCGCCTTCGCTTCCGCCGCCCCCGCCGACCCGCCGCCTCCGCCGCCCCCACCGCCCCCGCCGCCCCCGCCGCCCCCGCCGCCCCCGCCGCCCCCGCCGCCCCCGCCGCCCCCGCCGCCCCCGCCGCCCCCGCCGCCCCCGCCGCCCCCGCCGCCCCCGCCGCCCCCGCCGCCCCCGCCGCCCCCGCCGCCCCGCCGCCCCCGCCGCCCCCGCCGCCCCCGCCGCCCCCGCCGCCCCCGCCGCCCCCGCCGACCCGCCGCCCCCGCCGCCCCGCCGCCCCGCCGCCTCCGCCGTCCCGCCGCCCCCTCCGCCCCGCCGCCCCCGACGTCTCCGCCGCCCCCGCCGCCCCCACCGCCACCGCCGCCCCGCCGCCCCCGCCGCCCCGCGCTTTGCCGCCCCCGCCGCCCCGCCGCCTCCGCCGCTTCCGCCGCCCCCGCCGCCCTTGCCGCCCTCGGCCCCCGTCGCTTTCACCGCCACCGCCGCCGCCGCCACTGCCCGGCGCGTAATGATGCATCGAACGGCCCAACGCGCGCGCTAAACAATTCAGGAGCAGAGAGCGGCCAGCGGCCTGCTTGCTCCCTTGCCTGCTGCGCTCGCTCTCCCCTCCCCTCCCCTCCTCTCCCGCGCACCTGCCCGCCCCGAAATCCTCGCCCGCTCAATGCCGCCCTCCCACTCAGCCGCACCAATAATCGCCAGCTAGTGCCTCTCATCCCCAGTCCTTCTCATTCGCACAAGCCTCCCGATGCCCGCCCCCGCCCCACCCCCGTCTACGACCTTTCAATATCGTTTCTTGTTTAAAGACCTACCTCTCTAGAGTACTGATCTCATTCCGATCACTCGCATGACAAACGAAACAAATTGCGTTGTTTCTGGGTTACGTATCTAATGAACTTATGTCCCACAACAGTGTATGCACCTGTAGATCGTTGATATCTCCAATAAATTCAGCTGCCGCTGTTTTTAATTTACATAATGTCACTGTCTGTTTGCATCTCTCTTGAGTTAATTTTAAATAAAATACTTTAGGTTCCAATACAACGAAAATGTGTGTTCGTGTGTTCAGGTTACCACCGTTAACCGGCAAACTATTAGTTGCACCGCTTCCGCGGAAATCTTGTTCCGTATTCTAAAACCATTGATTAGTATTTTTAAATGCATTCACCAAGATTTCATCAATCTTCTATTCTCTTGAAGACGCTACTATTTGAATGTTCAAACCGGAATATTACTTACAATACATCGAACTTCATTCAGGTATTCATTTCTAATGAACATGAACCAGTCTCTCCCTAACAAATTGCATCCATAGCTAGCGAAGCTTCATACCTCAATTGTCACGTTCTTACGTTGATAATCTTGAAAAAATTATATTTTAAGTTGGTAACAACCAGCCAAGTTGTACGTTAGATGCCCTCAGGATTTTTTTCCACCGTCTAGTTCAAGCCAATCCCCAGCTCGAGAGCTTTTCCGTCACATGCTACTGTGCACCCTACTGCATGCTTTACATAACAAATATTGAGACTTGTATTTCTCTATGTATGATTTCAGAAATTATTAAACGAATGAAAATTTACATTTACTTCCGTTATGAAAAATCTCTGATTATTATAACATATCCGAAAAATATTCCAGCTTAAAATATTTTATACAAGTTGTAAGTACTATTTTGGATCTACTACCTTACTTTCTTCTCAATGATAAAAATAGGAAGAATTCATCACATGCTTCCTTAACTGAAAAATATTGGAGAAAACCGGATAAGATTTGCAACATTAACATAAATATTGACTAAAAGATAATGAATAAAAAGAAAAACCAATATGTCAATCATGAAGCGATTTAATTATTTTGAATGATACAACAGCAATAGCGTTGAGTTAATTATGTTGAATGATATTTTAGCAACGGCGTTTTACTAATTTCGTGTTCGTACTTGTACAAACGAAGCCAATCTCTCCCTCAAGTGCGGTCTCGCAATTACGTTGAGCGACAGCAAGTCGCCGTGAAACGCTGGCGTTGGGCAGGTCTTGTCGAGGGCGCCTCAGGAGCTGCGAGCCGCGGCCGGCTGCCATCGACGCGACATCGATGCCCCCACCCACCGCCCACCCGCCCGCGCTCCAGGCCGAAAGCCACACACCCGCCCCACTTTCTCCTTGCTCTGGCCCTCCCCAGCTCCGCGTTTCCCTGACCCGCGTCTTCTCCACCCCACCTCGCTGTCCCACAACGCCTCGCTCTGTCCCCTCCTCATTGTCCCGCGCCGCCTCGCTCTGTTCCCTCACTCCACAATGCCCCGACCCGTAACTGCCCCACCGCCCCTCATTGTCCCGCACCGCCTCGCTCTGTCCCCCCAGCTTCGCATTGCCCCGACTCATAACTGCCCCACCCCTCTCATTGTCCCGCAACACCTCGCTGTCCCCCTTCTACATTGTCCCGACTCGTAACTGCCCCATTCCTCCTCATTGTCCCGCACCGTCTCACTCTGTCCCTCACTCCACAATGCCCGACCCGTAACTGCCCCACCCCTCTCATTGTCCCGCACCACCTCGCTGTCCCCTCATTCCACAATGCCCGACCCGTAATTACCCCACCCCTCCTCATTGTCCCGCAACACTTCGCTGTCCCCCTTCCGCATTGCCCCGACCCGTAACTGCCCCATTCCTCTTCATTGTCCCGCACCGCGTCGCTCCTGTCCTCTCACTCCGCAATGCCCGACCCGTAACTACACCCCTCATTGTCCCGCAACACCTCGCTGTCCCCCTTCCGCATTGCCCCGACCCGTAACTGCCCCATTCCTCCTCATTGTCCCGCACCGCCTCGCACTGCCACCCTCCGTTCCGCGTTGCCCATTCCGCGTCTGCTCCACCCTTCATTGTCCCGCACCGCCTCGCTCTGTCTCCCCTGCTCCGCACGGCCCCGATACGTAACTGCCCCACCTTTCCTCATTGTCCCGCATCGCCTCGCATTGTCCCCTCCGCTCTGCATTGCTTCGCCCCACCTTATTCTCTTCATTCCGCCACTCCATCACTCGCTTCGCTCCGCTCCTCCCCGCCCCTCCCCGCCCCTCCCCGCCCCTCCCCGCCCCTCCCCGCCCCTCCCCGCCCCTCCCCGCCCCTCCGCGCCCCTCCCGCCCTCCCCGCCCTCAGGCCTCCCGCCCCTCCCCGCCCCTCCCCGCCCTCCGCCCCTCACCGCCCCCTCACCGCCCCTCACCGCCCCTCACCGCCCCTCCCGCCCCCTCACCGCCTCACCGCCCCTCACCGCCCCTCACCGCCTCTCACCGCCCCTCCCCGCCCTCCGCCCCCGCCCCTCCCCGCCCCTCCCTCCCTCCCCGCCCCTCCCCGCCCCTTCCGCCCTCCCACGCCCTCCGCCCCTCCCCCGCCCTTCCACCCCCTCCCCGCCTCCCCGCCTCAGGCCCTCCCCGCCCCTCCCCGCCCCTCCGCCCTCCCCGCCCCTCACCGCCCCTCACCGCCCCTCACGCCCCTCACCGCCCCTCACCGCCTCACCGCCCCTCACCGCCCCTCCCACCCGCCCCTCACCGCCTCTCCCACCGCCCCCTCCGCCCCCTCCCCGCCCCCGCCCCTCCGCCCCTCCCTCCCTCCCGCCCTCCCTCCCTCCCCGCCCCTCCCCGCCCCCTTCCCGCCCTCCCACCCTTCCCGCCCCTCCCCGCCTCTCCCCGCCCCCTCCCCGCCCCTCCGCCCCTCTCCGCCCTCCCCGCCCCTCCCCTCCTCCCCGCCCCTCCTCCCGCCTCCAAACTTGGCTTCTATTTGATCAGCGCGAGTGCACTGCGAGGGTTGAATGTGTATTGACTGAGTGGGTAGTGCCCGCAATCACGATCGCCTCTGTGGGACCAGAAGATGGGAGAAATTCGGTGTGCAATAGAACGTATACAAGTAAGTAGTAGGTAGATTGCCGGCTATCAAGGTGCATGTTTTATTTCTTTGAGGTATCTGCTTCATTTTTCAAGCGAATAAGCCAATATCGTTGTCAAGAGAACATTAAAGTAGTTTCTTCTGTGCCGTTTACCATGCTTTGTTTTTTACGATTCGTAGAGTATTAAAAACAATTTTCATGAAAATTTCGAAATTACAAGAACGTTTTGTAAACACATAAAAATACCATTTTACCTTCATGTTGGATAAATCTAAAAATAATGTACCTTCTCTCAGAGAAATTTCCAAATAATGTTTGAACAGCAGAAGACATCGTGAACAGGCGTAATGTCGAACTGTTGCTGTTTGACTGCCTGAGTGCTATAGAAGAAATAAATAGTGAACATAAATATATCGAGAATGAATCGATGGACAAATCATGGGATGACGTTGGAACACATGGAAGTTAAGAAATGGTAACCAAAGCCTTATCTATGTATCTATTCAATTGACATTTTCAAAATATGAACCTTGTTGAATAATATCTAGTAATTTCATTACGTAATTTTTTACAAACGTTTCTCCTGTTTACTTATGCTTTCGTGTACAAATCAGTTTTATACTGGATATGTGCGAATTATTTATTCTGCTTTATCAATGACGGCTAAATAGAACAGAATTACCTGTGATTTATATTCTGCGGCGTTCAATATAAAATATGGAAGGAAGAAATAGGAAGTTTGTCAAATGACAATACAAAATGTTGATTTTAAATGGTGTGCACTGACAATTCAGCAAATTCCTTTTGTTCTTGCTGTTGGAAGGGTGAAGATTTTTAAGATTAATTTTCTTTGACAACTACTTATGTTCAAGATTTTCAAAGCTCTTTGTAGGCATATTGAATGAACACAGTTGTTGGCTTGTGTGAAACGGAAGAGAGAAATACGTTATCAAGTCATCGAAATCAAACTTACGAGAATAATTTCAACATGTTAGTCTTAGATGTCATTATTCATTTAATATATACCCAGTAATTTTTTGATTGAAGGATTGAGCTCTCAGAAAAGTGAAAATACTTGATATTACTCGCGCACGTTTTCGTGAGTCCCGGAAGACCTACCCCCACATCTTTACTAAAATTAGTTTAATGAAGAATAAATTATAGCAACGAGCGTTCGAGACAAAATCTGAAAACCAGAAATTCGCTGCCATGAAATGGAAACTATTTTGCATCGAAAACGAGCTAAACATTTGTTGCAATATTTCTATTGTCAAAATAACCAAGCTCCCCACTGCCCTCGCAACTAGCGAAAGGAAGGCTGAAGGACACGTGCCCAGATAATAGATGATAACATCACAATTTGATTGCATAATGACCGCACCAATTGTAAAGATACGAAACAGCAACTTTCAAGGACCTATTTCCAAAATCAGGGCAATAAAAGAAAACAATTCAACAAAGAATATTCTATTTTATTGAAATATTAAACAGCCAGACATAGAGATTTGTGCGGGGAGTAGTAGATTTTTCTAGAATTCGTGCTCTAAATTAAAAGTATTAAAATATTTTCAATCGTACGTTTCTTGAACATCCCAGAAAGTTAACACGTTTAACTTTTGGGTAAAAGAAACCTGTTGCATTTAACTGTTCTTTCAATTCTATTTGCTCCGTAGATAACCCCACAGTGAATCGAGCTGACTTTTAGAAAAAAATGTCATTTTCCATGGGACTTGTAGGTAGTTGTTACTGCGGCCGATGATAAAATATTTACAAGATGTACGTTTCTTGAATATTCCAGAAAGTCAAATGAGGTGTCATTTTGGGTGAAAGAAACCTGTTGCTTATAATTGATTTTCCAATTCCGTTCTTCGGCGTAGATTCTAACCTATAACCGCAAAACGAATTGAGCTGACCTTTAGAAAAGAAAGGTAATATTTTCTGGAACTAGTAGGTACAGTCGACTCCGGTTATAGTAACCTCAGATAGAGTGAACTTAAGTCACTGATCCCGTTTCACTTACTGTACAAATAAGCATACGAAGATTCGGTTGTAATGAACCTGAACCTCAGTTATAGTAAACGTAAGAAGAAAGTCCAGGAAATTAATTGGATCTTGTGTATTATTAGGCGACTGAAAGGGAATTCCGAGAGTGGGATGGTGTTCCAACAGTGCACAAAATGCATTGAAAAGGGCCAATAGTGCATTACTATACTTATAGGCAGGGAAATGTGAAGAATAAAGTATAGAGAGAGCACAAACTTTAAAGAAGGATCTAACGAAGATTGTAAAAAAAAAACGAAAATAGAAAATAATGGATTTTGTACGTCCAAATAAAAATATTGAAATTTTCATTTCGTGCTGTAATGAATTTTACAATATATCTACATGAATAACATTAATGATCGTGGAAAAATTCTATTTAATTTTTATATAACCGGATATAGTGAACTTGTTAGTCCCCAGACGTTCACTATAACCGGAGTCGACTGTGGTTGTTACAGCGCCCAGTGCTTGGCCCGCTTTCTCTTCATTTGCGCGATTTGTTCCCCGAGTCTGCTTCTACGCCCGCTCGACGTCGGTCTCCCCCTCCCCCTCCCCCTCCCCCCACGCGGACCTTCTGCTCCGCTCTGCTCGCCCCCGTGTTTATTAAGGGTGCGGCTGCGGCCGATTCGCATCAACTTTAATTAAATTAATATCGCGCTAATATCAGAGGGAGCAACGCGGCGCAGCGCTGTGCCGCGGCCGCGTTGGGAACTTCTCTAAAAGCAATATAATTGTATGTTTTCTTCGCCGCTCGAGGAACAAACTTCATGAAGGGCCCCGGGACGCTCCCGAGAGCGGCGCCGACGGCGGCGGAAACGAAAGGGAGGTCGGAGGTGCGAGGCTGTTTCGGTGTCTCGGGAGTCGCGGAGAACTCAGATCGCCTGGCGAGGAGAGGGGGCTTTTCATTTACTCTCTTTAGCTTTCCTTTCTTCATTTGCTAACTCTCTAGCCGCTTCTTTTTTCTCGTTTCTTCTGAGTTATAATTTTCAATTTTTGTTCCTTTAATATTACTCAAATAGTTTTTCTTATTTTTCATTTTTTTACGCTTTTCTTATTTATATTTTCACACTTATGTTTTTCTCTTTTTACGTTTATTTTTATGTTATTTATTCAGTAATTAGGTAATATTCTGCTATATTTTTACCCAAATCCAATTCGTCTAAAATTTTTTGTTTGGGTTTTTCTCTAATATTTACCTTTTATTTCTGTTTTTACTAGTGTTCCCCTCCAATTGTCTATTGTTACATCGATTTTCTCAATTTCACAACCAACAAAACAATCTGGCTCTCCTTCTCGTTATCATATACAGATATCAAATTGGAATAGAAGATTTTTTTTTAAAGACATCAGTTTCAAAAATACAAGAAAAACAAATGCAAATTTCATTACTTAGAATATTGTCTTGTAGACTACACGTTTCATACTTGATATTCTAAAGAATAACCAATTTGTAATTTCCTTCCTAATTTCATGTGAAACACTCGAATTGGAATTCTTGACTGCGTGTCGTATTTGTGCTTTTGCTTTTCCAAATTAATCTGTTATTTCCCTGAAGAACGTCACCTGCAATAAACAATTAAATTAAATACTTAGAGCCATCTACCTTTCTATCACCTTTCCTTTGCCAACACTTGCTAGAAAGAGATTCCTGGCGTCCGGCAGAAAGGCTATTGTGTAAAGAGTCTGGCAAAAGCTACTTTGCCAACATTACTGCCGTCTCAACTTCAGCTTGTTGAAAATTGTGAACACGGAGCACCCTTTGAATACTCTCAAAATAAAACGTCTTTGGAACCAAGGAAAGCCGCTTTGGTGCTAAATAAACCATTTACGGGAGTTTCATTCTTCATCGCTAATTAACAAACTCCTCGCTGTGCCTGGCAAGCCCTTTTCATACCAGAGACTGTCTACATTATTTTGCTTCGCCCTTCACTCCATCTGTTGTCAGTTAACCCGTGACAATCAGAGCGAAACCTTCAACAAAAGGTAGGTATGCCTCTAGGGAATTAGTGGCCTCATTGTGGTTTTCACCTACCCTCCAAGGTAACTTCATGGAGGTAATAAAATAAAAATAAAATTGACATTAAAAATAAATTTGAGCGATGGGAAATCACACAAAATATTGAATTTTAAAACTATGATCAACGCGACAGAAAAAAAATTTCATTTCAAATAAAATTTCAAAAGTACGTGTTCTCCGCGTCGTCCGGTACTTGGTCTCCAAGACTAAATGAAATTTACAAATTATATAGCAATTACTACTCACTGGAAACTGAAAAAAAAACATGTTTCATGTATGTATATATAATTATGTAATTGAAATTATATATCTAATTGAATTATTTATATTTATCAAGATCTGAATATGAATGTTCTCGACGATTACAGGAGGAATTGTGCTCTCCATCTTAAGTTAAATACCTAGTCAATCACGTATATTTATAATCTAAATTTTGTTTAGGAAGGAATACATTTTTCAAATGATTGTTGGATATTTGACTTTCTGACATTCGCTTCTATTCACTAATATTTGTATTTAAAAACACTCTATATTCACACTTCAGAACTCTCTAGCTTCTTGCCGTTTACTCATTCTCTCGTGATCACACGTTTCCTGGACGAAACGTCATCTGATCGTATTTTTTTTTCATCAAACGTTGGCGAAACGTCAACTGATCGCGATACATCGATTACTACTCGCTTATTGTGAAGATATAAGAGAGGTCATCTTCGTCAACATAGTATTAGTATAGTATAGTAATACTATGTTGACGAATATGACCTCTTTTATTTCTTCGCATAGGAACGTCACTAACACCGAATCTGAATTCCCACAATTCACTCGCTAATTTCTTTGTGTCCTAACAACTTAGTAGAAACTTAATGGAAGATAAGTGTTCATTCTATTGGTTTCAAAAAATTTTATAAGATCACATATTTAGGACTGTAACATATCTAGGACTCTTCAATTTTCATTTACAGAGAAAAATCATGAAATGTTTTGTGTATAAAGCACATATTTCTTTCTAATCGAAACCACTTAACGTTTAAAATATATAAGCACGTTCTGGTTGGATGGGAGTTCAGGATGCTTGCAGTACCAGGATGAAAATTCCAGAGATAAGCTTTTTATTCAAAAGTATGAAATGTTATAGTAGAAGGTTCTGAGATTACTTTTGTACACTCCCGGTAGTGCGTTGCTTGGAACCGAGAGGTCCTAGGTTCAAGGCCCAACGGTAGCAGGATTTTCGACACTAGCTACATAGCTAGATCGAATTCAGTTGCTGCCTGTAGAAGAATTCTAGTGTCCGGCTGCTTTGATCTTTAGTTTTCCGTGGTTTCTCCGATCAACACCAGGCGAATGCCGGAGAAGTACCCTAACAAACGAGTCATGTACTGCGCGTGATTTTTCCTTTCTCTTTGTCTTATCTTTACCCCATACTTACACACACTTACACTTACAAGCAAGTACACTTCTGTCCATACCGTGGGACCAATAGGGAGATTAGGGTTTCATCCGGGTGTGGTGGTGCCCCGCTGGGAGGTACCTGGTTAGGGAACACCCCGCTAGCCGACGGTAGGTCGGCGCCGGATCTCGCCATCCAGTGGGGCATATCTCTGCCACCTCCCACCTCCCACAGCATGCACTACACTTACGGGAATACCGACCTTAGCAGTCGACGCTCCTGGAATACTAATTGGTCAACCAATCAACCGAATAATATAGTTTAAGCCTTGAGGGCCTAAGAGTTCGTGGTCGTGTTGCCGGGGGAATTATTATGAAACGGGTAGTGGAGTGAATGGGCGGGGCAGCTCTTGCTCCAGCGAGTCCCCGTGCAAAGTGCACTCTGCGGAGGTGAATCGGAATGCCAAGGACCGCTCGAAATCTTTCCTACTTCTTCCTTGTCCTAACCTTACCCCATTCCACACACACACACATTTACACTAACATGCACTGCACTACCACTCATGCCGGGAGACCGACTTAGAACTTGTCCTCACTGAGGTAGTGTCCGGCTGGTTGGAGATACCTCGTTGGGGAAGACCTCGCTAGCCGACGGTAGGTCGGCGGCGGATCTCGCCATCTAGTAGAGCATATCACTGCCTCCTCCCAAAACATACACTACACTTAAGGGACTAACGATCTTATCAGTCGACGCTCCTGGAATACTAATTGGTCAACCAATCAACCGAATAATATAGTATAAGCCTTGAGGGCCTAAGAGTGCGTGGTCGAGTTGCCGGGGGAATTATTATGAAACGGGTAGTGGAGTGAATGGGCGGGGCAGCGCCCGCTCGAGCGAGTCCCCGTGCGAAGTGCACTCTGCGGAAGTGAATCGGAATGCCAAGGACCGCTCGAAATCTTTCCTACTTCTTCCTTGTCCTAACCTCATCCCCTTCCACACACACACACATTTACACTAACATGCACTGCACTACCACTCATGCCGGGAGACCGACTTAGAACTTGTCCTCACTGAGGTAGTGTCCGGCTGGTTGGAGATACTTCGTTGGGGAAGACCTCGCTAGCCGACGGTAGGTCGGCGGCGGATCTCGCCATCTAGTAGAGCATATCACTGCCTCCTCCCAAAACATACACTACACTTAAGGGACTAACGATCTTATCAGTCGACGCTCCTGGAATACTAATTGGTCAACCAATCAACCGAATAATATAGTATAAGCCTTGAGGGCCTAAGAGTGCGTGGTCGAGTTGCCGGGGGAATTATTATGAAACGGGTAGTGGAGTGAATGGGCGGGGCAGCGCCCGCTCGAGCGAGTCCCCGTGCGAAGTGCACTCTGCGTAAGTGAATCGGAATGCCAAGGACCGCTCGAAATCTTTCCTACTTCTTCCTTGTCCTAACCTCACCCCCTTCCACACACACACATTTACACTAACATGCACTGCACTACCACTCATGCCGGGAGACCGACTTAGAACTTGTCCTCACTGAGGTAGTGTCCGGCTGGTTGGAGATACCTCGTTGGGGAAGACCTCGCTAGCCGACGGTAGGTCGGCGGCGGATCTCGCCATCTAGTAGAGCATATCACTGCCTCCTCCCAAAACATACACTACACTTAAGGGATTAACGATCTTATCAGTCGACGCTCCTGGAATACTAATTGGTCAACCAATCAACCGAATAATATAGTATAAGCCTTGAGGGCCTAAGAGTGCGTGGTCGAGTTGCCGGGGGAATTATTATGAAACGGGTAGTGGAGTGAATGGGCGGGGCAGCGCCCGTTCGAGCGAGTCCCCGTGCGAAGTGCACTCTGCGGAGGTGAATCGGTATGCCTACGACCGCTCGAAATCTTTCCTACTTCTTCCTTTTCCTAACCTCACCCCCTTCCACACACACACACATTTACACTAACATGCACTGCCGCCTCCCAAAACATACACTACACTTAAGGGACTAACGATCTTAGCAGTCGACGCTCCTGGAATACTAATTGGTCAACCAATCAACCGAATAATAAAGTATAAGCCTTGAGGGCCTAAGAGTGCGTGGTCGTGTTGCCGGGGGAATTATTATGAAACGGGTAGTGGAGTGAATGGGCGGGGCAGCGCCCGTTCGAGCGAGTCCCCGTGCGAAGTGCACTCTGCGGAGGTGAATCGGAATGCGCGGGCGGCAGCGTTCCGCATCGCTGCGTTTGATTGCGAATTAACGCGATGCGTTGCGCGCACGCGAGTGGCAGATCTCCGGTGACACGCGTGTGCGAGGGCGTTTCTGATGGAATTCTCCACATTTGGACGTCCCCCGAGAGCGCTCACTCGTTGGCAAATCGCCACTCGCAGGCCATTTTGTGCGCTTGTGGAGCTCAGCATTGCGTTACTTTTGTGTTCGGGTGGCTGGTAAAGAAGGTGAATAATGTAGGTTTTATGGTGTGAAATTTCTCTGACTTTGAATTATTAATTTTTTTTGATGTTTCAAATTGGAGAAATCATTTCGAGTGAAACAAAAAAAATATATATTTCGTGTCATATTATTTTTTTATTGCTTTGTTGCACTTTTGTTCAATCTTTGAATCACATATGATTTGCCTCGATTTGGGTGATGGGAAACGATTCCTTAATCAGCTAGGATTCCATGTTTATATCTAAGACAATATAATTATGAAAATATTTGTGTCTACGTTTTAATAATTGTAGTCTTATTTTTGAAAATATGAATTACCCGATAATTATTTTTACTTCAATGTGAGAAGTTACAATATCAAATTATTCATCTATAAACTGGATTTTGACATTATATATAATTTTGTTCAAGATATGCAGGTTTATTGTTGTTTTATTTTTACTTAATACAATCACGCAAAAGATGGAACAATTTGTGTCAAAAACAAAGTTTTTTGAATTAGTAAAATGATACTAACGACAAAAGGCATTACAATGTTATTGAAATGTCATTATGTTTCCTATTATTTAATGATACTGTATTTTCTGTGAGTAACATTATACCAGAAATAATTTATTAATTATTTGAAAGTAAACCCTTTTAAAAATGTTCGTAGGTAAAAAATTAGTTTATTTAATTGTTGAAACTGAAAAGCATCGTAAAATTACGTGAAAATACAAAAGCAGTGTATTTAAAGTGTATAAATGTCTTTGTTTCCAAACAGTAACGCGATAACAGCGCTTTAAAAGTGTTTGTTGACTGAATTGAAATGATTGAAGGCGTTGTCATTGTCAACAATATTATTTATTTTAGAAATAGCAGCTTCCGATGGCTTAGCCATCATCATCAGTTTTCTGCTGTCTGGGAGCCACAAAAACGACTATGATGATGATGGCTAAGCCATCGAAAGCTGCTATTTCTAAAATAAATAATATTGTTGACAATGACAACGCCTTCAATCATTTCAATTATGTGAACGTCAACTACAACTCACCACTGAATCAATATTTTGTTGAGTGGCTGGGCATTCTGAGAAGAGCAAATCATCAACTTCAACCAAGACAATGTTACCTCATTTTGGAGTGACAATAAAGGACCGTGAAGAATAATATATCTTAAAAATGTTTAAGAAATATGTTAGAATATTTCAACGACAATATTAACGAAAAAAATATTCTCAACTCGTGTGTATATATATATAGTATACGAGCCGCAATGGTACTAAAAGTTGTAAAAAGCTCACCTTATGTCGAAGAAGAAAGAACTACAACGTGCAAAATGCCAAACGCAGCAACGCGAGCCGTCGACTCGCCAACTCGCGAAGTTAGCCAACTCGGCCAACCGTCCGGCCAGTAAACGCGCGCTCAAAATCCATCCATCAGAGGAGCAGAATATACGATAACGTTTAAAGCACAGGGGAGGGAGCGGACGCAAAAAAAAAATCCGGCAAAAAGTCGAACGGCAGGGAACGAAAAGAACACAAAAAGTCTGCTGGCGGTGCCGAAATCTCGGGGCAAAAATTCGTCCGGCGCGCGGGAGGGCGGGTGGGTCGGAGGTGGGAGGGCGGGGAGAGGGAGGGGTGGGGGAGCGGGGAGTGCAGGCAGTGGAGTGGAGCGAAGGGGCGTGGCGTAATTACGGAGGCCCAAGCGCCATGCGCCGAAGGGTCCTTATCACAACAGCGTGGAGAAAAAGCAGCGCACCTCTCGTCGCCCTCAGTAGCCCCTCCCTTGGCCACCACTCTGCCTCCCTCCCGCTCCCTCTCTCCTCCTCCCTCTCCTGGCTCTCGCTACCTCTCCTGTCGTCAACCTTTCCCTCCGTGCTGCGACGCAACCAGTCCTAGCTTTCCTGTTGACGCTTACCATCAGGGTTCGTGGACAGCACTTCCGTCAAATAACGTAAACAATCATCCATTTCAGTTTATTCTGATATCTTTATTCAGTATCTACCCTTTCTCATCTCGTGCATTCGGTTCTCATGATGTATTTGTCGTTTAATTTTTCGTTGTTTTCAAATTAATCCACCCACACCTATCATACTATTAATCGCGCTCTTCTCTCTGTTACTCGCACTACTTATTTACTAACGTCACTATATTTTATTATTACTTATTTAACATGGTAGTAAGATAAGGCCACTACTCTCCCAACCTCCCACTCCCTCGCTCCTCCTTGCTCTCGTGGCTCTCGGTAGCTCTCCTGTCGCCCTTCCAGCTGCCAACCTTTCCCTCCGTGCCACGATGCAGCCAGTCCTTGCTTTCTTCTTGACGTTTACCGTCAGCGTTTAGGGACTGCACTTCCGGTCAATTGACGTACACAATCAGACAATTTACATTCTTGTAATTTATTACTGTCCTTCAGTAACATTTAGTATCTACTTTTCTCCACTACAAGCACTCGGTTCTCATGATACATTGCTCATTTCGATTTCTCCGTTTCTTCAAAATGTCCCACTCGCACCTACCTTATTAATACTCACGTCCTCGGTGTCTGTTACTCGCACTCCTTATTAACTACATCCACTATATTTCATGAACACTAATTTATCATGGTTGTAAAGTTCAGTAATTGTCTCTATTTGTAACAGACACAATCACCTTTCTTGAAGCGATTTGCGTGAGATTATTTGCTTACACTCTCTACAAGCTTGGACACCTCGATCTTCGTCTTGGAGATCATCCCACTGCGACGTCGACTCCTGTCCCACTATTTCCTCCTATTCGCCGTCGATGTCTTCGTCTTCATCTCATTCTGGGCTCCACCTTTACCGTAGCTATTGTCACCACCGCCACTGCCTACGTTGTCATCATCTCTATTGATCTTACTCTCAGTATTATCATCCCCGAACTGAATCACAGACTGTTACGAAGCCGTTGCCTCCTTCAACACCTCCCCCGGGTCAAACACTGTTCCCGCGGTTGTAAAAATATTTTGAAACTACTAGAAATAAATAAATTGTTGAATGTAATATAATAATGATGCAATTTTTGTTATGATATATTGATATAATGTTTATGGTGTAATGATTCAACAATTTGTAACCTTGAAATGTAATGTACTGATGTAAGCACAATGAGGTCGCTGATGACCTGAGCTGTTATAAAGCGACCATAAATGAACAAATATAAAAAAACTGATCCCGCCGATCCTCGCCCTCTCTTCATTCATTCCTTGTTGATTACTTTGTGTCTCTGAACCTAAACTATGGTTGTTAGTCCCGTAGGTGTAGTGCATGTTATAACCGGGAAGGTAGTGGTGTTCCATCCTCTGCTGGAAGGAGAGACGACTAGAAGGAGCCATCTTCCTGGGGCGCGTCTGGGCGTCCTGGGGCGTTAGTAAAGAGCCAGTGAAAGTGTGAGGGAGTATGCGTGGAGGGAGGATGGGACAAGGAAAAAGAGGGAAAAAGTAAGCGCGTTTGTTAGAGTGTGATTCGGGAATTCTCCTGGTATTGGTAGGAGAAATCACAGAAAACCACCGATCAGAACGTCTGGTCGCCACACTTTTGCCGCAGATAGTAGTTGAATTAGCCACAGCCGGCGTGAACATTTTGCTGCCGTTGTGACACAAAGCCTAGTACCGGTCATCAACGCTGCAGATACCTGTGCAATGTTGTCTGTGAACTATCTCAGCCGGTATTGGTTCTCACCTCAGCCACCATTCCCGCCCTTTCTCCAGCCTTCGCCGCATGCCCACGAACCCTAGGATCTCCCGGTCAGCAACGGCGCAGAGGCAGCAATACCGTCTCTGAGCTACGCCAGCCGGCGGTGGTTCCCCCTCCACCGCCATTCCCACCCCTTGTCCAGCCTTCGCCGCATGCCCACGAACCCTAGGACCTCTCGGACGGCCACGGGGCTGGGCTATGCCAGCCGGCGGTTGTCCCCTCCGCCGCCCTTCCCTCCCCTTCTCCCCCATCCCCCGCTTGCACCGGCGCCTTCTCTTTCCCCGCGCGCCCTGGCGGGGAGGGCGCTTATCGCAGGGCGCTGACGCAGCCCCGGCGCAGCACGCATTGTCTCCGCGGACGCTCAATGGACGCGGCGCGGCGCGGCGCGGCGCGACGGCGCTGACGCGGCGCTGGTGGCGCCTCGGCGGAGGGCGGCGGCGGTGGCCGAAGGGCGCGCGCCAGCGCTGGTTGAAGGACGCGCCAAGAGGTGCGCGCGAGGCCAACCCGGACAAAGAGATAAGCGCGGGGACGAGATGATAGGAGGAAATGGCGAGGTGGACTGTTTGCGTCTGCCTCTCGTGTGGTAGGCAAGTGCCACACGGACGTCAAATGACGGACCGGGAGAAATGGCTCAGGGTATCAACTGATGTCGCTGCAGTCCCTCTGACCGGGAGTCCCGATGGCGGCAGGATTTTCGACACTGGCTTGTCAGCTAGGTCGAATTCAGTCTGGAGGAGAATTATACAAACTGGCTGCTCTGAGTGATAGTTTGTCTTGGTTTCTGCGATCAACACCAGGCAAATGCCGGAGCTGTTCCCTAATAAACGGGCCACGGACCGCGCGCGATCATTCCAATTTCTTCCTTGTCCTATCCTCGCCCCTTACACACACTTACACTAACATGCACTACACTAACACACATGCCGGAAGACCGGCCGGGACTTAGAACTTGTCTCGGCTGGGGCGGCGACCCGCTAGTGGGAGATTCCTGGTTGGGGAAAACCCGTTAGCCGACGGTAGGTCGACGCCGAACCTCACCATTCAGCGTGATACTACCATCGACACCTCCCGATGAAAAAAAAATGGAAACGATTAGAATTTGTTTACATTATTAAGTATTTTTTACCCTTGAATGGCACAAAAGAACCTCAGAAACGAAATTTCTTGATCCCAGTTGTAGTCCTCAGGACAATTAAATCACCGAGCCTTACACCTTTTAACTATTAACTAGTTCTAGTGGCAGAAACTTGAAGTTGATGACTGATGCTTCGCAGTGTTCGTAAATATGACATTCCCAGTGTGTGGTGTGCACGCTGTACCCTGCAAGTACCTCATTGTAAAAGGGCGACAGGCCTGTCCTCTTCTCTGCGACCACTATCGCAGACTTCATCAAAAAACCACCACCGTCCCCGCCTTTCGGTCTCCTCTCGGCAGATCAGAATCGATCCGTAAGCAAAAAGTCGCTCCTCTCGGTGGACATTGGGGCAAGTCCAAGTTGGCATTGGCCTCCACTGAAGGAGAGTTATACTGCTTTTTGTGAGTTTATAACTGTGAGCTTCAGATGCGTCACTTCAATAAAGACGATCTCGTTTTACGAGGCCGCGTTTGAAAAGAGATTCCTTTCATTGAATGTCGTTTGCCATTTTAAGGACGATTCCCAAATATTAAAAGTGTTGCTTAGAAAAATACAGCTTTTACAGTAATATTCAAGATTGGTTAATCTAAATATCACACTAGTTTTCACTTACTCATTTTCAATTACTTTATTAAAAACTAATATTGATCAGTAGAGATATGAAAGAGTTTTCACAAATGTGCTAGTTTATACAAGCATTGTTATATATTTATATTACTATTTCTCAAAGGCATCGTATGAATGTAAATTAGTTTAAATATTATTTATACTTTTATTTAATTTTCTTTGTTTTCATAACATTATATATACAGACAGGTATCAAGCTACAAGCAATATAAATATTAAGTATATCATATTTTATTTCATTTATTTACAACGAAAGAATGTTTACATCAACTTCGTGAAACTGCTGCTCATGAAAATATTTTGTTCGATATTTTAAGACCGAAAGTTAAATCAAACAGGGCCCACTTCTAGTAACCGCATCCAGCGGAGTGCGTGATCACACTACAGAGCGTCTTAAAAATTTCAGTTTCACTCGCCAGAAATTGAAGGTCGCAAGACTACGGTCGCAAACGCTGTATTTCCATGCAGCAAAAAACCTGAGTCCGATAGTGTATTGCGAAGTGCATATAATACTGTGTGAGGCGGAATTGCATCCAGCGCGAACCACTTCGAGCCCGAGTTTATTTCGCACGAAAAGGCTTGGCGCTGCAACGCTCCTTTGCCCACGGCCGGAACACCCGTGCCTCGCACCAAACCACGATTCTAGGAGGACAAATGATTAAATCGTGGGGAAACATTAAACTGTGACGTCGTGGGAATACACAATAATCACAGACACGAGCTTCAATGATAAATATGTACAGGTTTATTCACAATATGTACAGTAATAATTTAAGTTACTCAGCTCTGGTAGATGTTTACTTCCCTGATCGCAGGAGCGATCCTTAAAAATGAAATGACTGACTCGTGGCCCGCGCCACTCCTCAGCGAGCCTCCCGCACACAGCAGACAGCTCCGGCGACCTCGGTCACCCGTGGATATAGTCCACAACGGCGTCCCAACACATGGGTTGCCGCACGAGCCTAGCTCGGCTCCGCACCGCCCTGGGCGCAAGTTTTGTGCGTTCGCACGAGGGTTCCCACTCAGCTCAACAAACCCCGCCCCCGCGCTCTGCGTTCACTCTTATATAGCTACCACCCACGTGACCTGAAACGTCACTGGGTTTTGCACACGGCCCGCGCTAGTCGCGTTGCCAGGCATTTTTGGACATCCATTTCCATGGATTCCAAGAATTTGTCACGCGGCACGCGGCAAAAATGCGCTGTCCCGCACTTTGGGCATCCCTTTCCCTAGCTCTTAGGATTTCTCAGAATACCTCGGCGTGTCACATCCTGCCTGGCCCCTGGCGTCTAATCCCTTGCCGCCGCACCTTTGTGGCGCCCCGGCGGTCGCTAGCTGTAGCCCTACAATACGTTACAAAACGAAAACTCTCATTTCTTATTTCAGTTTGTTTTCGTTGATGATATTTGTATTAAGTTTTTTTATTATTTCATTGTTATTATTCATATTACTTCATTGATATATTTATAAGAATATATTAAAAAATATTTACTCAAGAATATTGTTAACAAAATGTGTATTTATGAAAAATATCTTCTGAGACGAATATGGCACTGATATCCTGGATTTATTTTATCTCGTAAGAGGAAATTGGACATTCGATGAACTAGCAATGATTAAAGGACATTCATTCAATCGTAACAAATATCTAGAACTAGGAAACTAGAACTTCCGTTTTGTATAGGCTCAAAAATCGGTTAAGATAGTAAAGTAAATATTCTAATTTATATTCAACCAATTTCCGATTTAATTCATTTTCCAATTTCCGAAAAAGTGCAGCCGTTTTTGAGAAAACGGCGTTTGAGCAGACTCTTACGGTTCCTTTGCACAGTTTCAAGATGGCGGTCTGCGTTGCGCGGTGGCTCACTGAAGATCAAAGGAGCCGCCATCTACTTTCCTTTCTGTGTAGTATCATAGACTAAGGAGGTTCTTTCTTTATGGCAGTATCTGTTCTGTGGCCAGGCGCTGGATCGCCTCGCGCCGTAGCAACGAGCTCCTGGCGTGGCCCTTACCCCGACACCTTCTACTTCGCGTCAGTTAATAGTCTGCCACAGCGTTGCACCGCATTCCGTAATCGATTGTTTCGGAAAGCAGAATGAGAATGCTTCCTCTCGGGCGTTTTGCATCAAAGATCGTCATTCATTGGTTCTTGGTAAGTGCGACAGGTCAAGATGGCGTCGCCGTTGACAGTTCACGTTGGCAGATGCGTGGGGCATTCAAATCTCCCGGTCGATGGCCGAACTTTCACGCCACGTTAAATCACTTTATATACAATTAGATTGTCTTCGGGAAGCTCGTTAACATTTCATTTCAAACATACCTGTGACAGAGAGAGCTCAGTGCATCAAATGATGTCACTGCAGCGCCTCTGACCCAGAGGTCCTAGGTTCGAGTCCTGACGGCGGCAGGATTTTCGAAGCTAGCTTTTCTGCGAGGACGAATTCAGTTGCTGTCTGGAAGAGAATTCTAGTAGCCGACTGCTCTGATCGGTAGTTTTCCGTGGTTTGTCCGATCAACACCTGGCAGTTTCATAACAAACGGGCCACGGACCGCGCGCGATTTTTCCTTCCTCTTCCTTGTCCTATCCTCTCCTCTTACACACACACTTACACTAACATGCGCAAACTACCACATAATTCAGAAGACCGTTCGGGAGCTTAAAGCTTGTGCCACCTGAGGCGGTGCCTCGGTAGTAGGAGAGTCCGGGTTTAGAGGAAACCCCGCTAGCAGACAATAGGTCGGTGCAGGATCTTGTCACCTCGCGGGGAAGATCACCGTCATCTCCAGAGAGGAAAACATGCACTACACTTACGGTACTAATGATCTAAGCTGTTGACGCGCCCGGAATCGCTAACCAACCAACCAAAATCAAGCATACATATAAATACTCCTAGAATAAGGAACGTTAAAAGAACGGAATAAAATTGTTTTTGCTCTGAATAGAAATTTTCCATAAACTGAAGATGTGACGTTTGAGTCCATTTTTTGCCAGTGAATAACTTTCATTTATTAGGGAAACGATGGAAATGACAGAACGTAATTTACATGAAAATGTCAATAC
>BLKR01007656.1:0-33537 GCA_011170035.1 Teleogryllus occipitalis
TTATATATAATACTACTTTATTGAAACAAGCATATTATAGTCTCTTATCTAATTATTTAATTATCAACAACCAAGTAGGAAATACAACCCTCAGTGTTCAACTACATAGAGAAATGTTAGTCTTAGAAAATCAAATATTTAAAATAACAGAAACTCGACAAAAATGAGGAATAATAAATGGTTTTGGAACCATTATCAAATGGGTTACCGGAAATCCTGATAACAATGATCTAGAAAATCTTCAAAAGGAATTAGAAATCCGTAAAGAAAATCAAAACATACTCAGTTGCTACTATTGCCAAGCAAACTATAGATAGATATGAAAAAGAACTTAACATTATTATACAAAACGAAAATAAAACACGCTCATACTTAGAACAAGTTCAATCAAGGATCGATCATTTGTACCTTGAATTCCAATTTCAGAGTCAAATATCTTTATTAAAAGATCACGTACTCATAATAGAGAGAACAATTAATGCTATACAGACTCAAAATATAAATCTTGAATTGTTTCAGTATGATGAAATTATCACTTTATTAAACCAATTAAGAAATTTGTACTCAGCACAATTGTTATTCAACAAATATAACCATATCTACGAATTCTTACAAAAGTGTAAAATGAATGGAGTAGGAACGTCAGACACTGTAGCCTTTATTTTGGAAGTTCCAATTCTAAGATCTACTGTATATCAAACCAAACGTATTGTACCAATACCAAACATACATAATATGACTTTAAAGCTATCCGCAAACTACTTACTGGAAAATGAATATGGAGATAGGTTATGGACTAATGAAAATTGTCAAGATATATGTTATCAATCAACTGGCTACCAGCATTCTCAATGTAACTTAAGAGACTTATCAACTTGCGAAACAATAAATGTTAAATTAAATAGAGCTAACACTTTACAAGTATATGACGAGCTAATTGTTATTTCACATAACATATTGCAAGGTATAAACAAATGTAATTCTAAGTCTCAAGAATTCTCAATTAGAAAAACTAGTATTATAAGAAACTATTGTAACCTGTATATCAATAATGAATACTATGTAAATAAAAATAATACATTTAGAATTAAGTTACCACAACTGGCTCAACTACAGGTAAAGACAAAACAAAAATTGTATCTATTAGAATTTAATCAAACCAATGTAAATAATATACAGCAAAAACTACTTGAAATTAAAGACGAAACGTTGCTCATTCACGCAACAACACATGTAACTCTCACGATTATCCTAAGCATTATTATGCTTTGTGCTTTTATATCTATTATACTGTACTACTTATACAAAAGATGTACAAAGAAAAATATTCAATATAATAGAGACATCACTTGTAATGGATCTCAGGAGAGCTCCAACTTAAGGGAGGAGGAGTTACATCCCCTGGTCTAAAGGCATTCCTATGCACGACAAACAAGTATGCATTTATAGATTCCCAGAGAAATCTGGGTTACTTTCATGTACTTTCCAATAACATGTAAACAGGTCAAAAGCATATATACCAAAATGAAGGAACTCTCTCCAGCATTGTTCTTCGGAACGTTGTTCATGTCAGTCGTCAGAATTCTCGAAACTTGTACTGTTCTTGAAGAATAAATTACCTTTTTTAAAAACTGGATTTCTGAGACCTAGGACTTAATTCGCGTGCCACGTGGCACAGCCCTCAGAATGCCAAACGGGGCAACGTTTTATTTCACTTAAGACACACCCACCCCGTCAGCGTTCAAAAAGGAAACGTATTATGTACAATTGCGCGAGGTGTGATGCGCCATGGACGCACGTGTGAAGGAGCAAAAAAAGCAACGTATGCCGCCAGATGTTGCATGCTCGCGACCGTATGAAGCGATGCTGCAGATGAAGCGACTCTAGCGGCACGACCGAGAAAGACGCGAGAAACCGTGCCTAAATGCCATTGAGGTGACGGGCCTTCAGTGACCTTGGGAGGCAGCTCTGTAAAAACCGCAGTATATGATCTGGTACTGAGTTGGGTCCCAGGCCATAGGGAACGAGCTGGCTGACCAGGCGGCAAAACTGGCGACAGATAAGACATGTTGACATTCCTTTTGTATCATGTTAAGGCTTTTTTAAAACAATTTATCTTTAGAGCGTGGCAAACAGAGTGGCACAATACTACCTACAAACTATGTGTAATAAAGGATTCTGTTAATTCCTGCGTTTCTCATCCCGACCTTTTAGGCGTGAGGAAGTCATTTTAACCTGTCTGGGTGTCAGTCACTGCCAATTTTCAGACAGTTTCCTCATTCGAGGTGAATCTCCTCCCACCTGTGATTCATGCAGGACGGTTGTTGAACACATCCTCCTTCATTGTATGAAATTTGTTGGCAGCCGACGAAGATATGGTCTGGAGAACACCTCTCTTCCGCTGGCACTACCAAAATCGGTTACCACAAAACCACATATACCACCAATTAGAACTATTTAATTGCTAATTAATTATGCAAAAATTAATTTTTTTGCTCTTCAAATTTTTGCGTAATGAATGGTGAGCTACCGGAATATTCCGCTGGATCTACCACATTTAATTACCACAAAACCAAATATGCCATCGTGTAGAGCGATTTAATTGCTAATTAATTACGCAAGAATTCTTTTTTTTTGCTCTTCACATTTTTACGCAATGAATGGTGAGCTAACGGAATATCCCGCTGGATCTACCACAATTAGTTACCACAAAAACAAATATGCCATTTTGTAGAGCGATTTAATTGCTAATTAATTACGCAAAAATTAATTTTTTTTTGCTCTTCAAATTTCCGAGTAAATAATTGTCAATTGTCGGGCGCACGCAGCCGGCCGGCCGGTCGGCGAACGGCTGGCCTCGTGACGTCACGGGTGAGGGGTAGCCATGGAGTGGCATGCCAGGCCGAGCCGTCACACCGGCGCCGCTGCCCGCCCAGCTGACCGGCAAATTTAAATGAAATACACGAACTGGCCGTGAACTGACTTCGATATTGAAAATTATGCCAGTACTTTGTTATGTTCATAAAGGCCTTCCAAGTACTTTGCTAATGTTCTCTGAATGACCGTAAGCGTGTCCTAATCTACGGTAAGTTGGAAAAGACTTGATTCTATCGTAGTACGTTAGACATTTGTGGTATCGAGGTACAAGTTTATTTTGTTGAAATTGTATTGTTTCAATTGTGTCGGGCTATAATGCAAAACATTGCCTATGTGACATTAACCCCTTACAGGCTTATAGCAGAAGTATTTGTACATGTGACTGTTCTTTCACAGTGGCAAAGTTATTTGTAAATCGAGGTTTGAATTTTGGACATTTTTTGTAGCATCTGCTAGTTTTAAATCAGTAATGCGATTGGCGACTCTTTGGATGTGTGTAGATATTTAATTAATATGGAAGGATAAACATTATCTTTGAAACATTTGTTCCATTACTATTTGACTCCTGTCCTCAAATGTTGACTGATTTTTGTAGGTCCACATCAGTGACCGGATTTTTATGTAATTACATATTTTTTCTTTCTACTTACCGCTCTCAAAATTTCAATCTTGGCGAATTGTCGCCGTCATAACGCAATACTCATTTTTTGTTACATATTTTTTACATAGTTGATACTATATTACATAATTTACATAGTTTGCTGTTTTCTCAAGATATTTTTTATTCTAACAATTTTCTTACATATTTTTTTATGCAAATAAGTATTTTCAAAAAATTCAGCAATTTTTCCTACATTATTATTTGATGTTACAGCGTACTCTACTCGAGGTTCATACGCTACGTGAAGATGCGGTCGGATATTCACAGTTAGACGTGCTTGCTTCAGATTTTTCAAGGCGAGAAGTGCGCCTCGTCAGCCACAGATAATTTTCATCTTTTTTTTCCTAGGGCATTTATCCAGCCGACAGCCGGTTGCCCTTTACGTCTCGAAGGGACGCATATTCGACCATAAACTAGACAAACACTTGCGGGCTCCTCTGATCTGGGGTCAGCAGAACGGGAGGCCCTCCGCGACAACACACACACAAAATCAAGGGACAAACAGCCATGCCCAAGACGGGACTCGAACCCGCGATCCTTCGGACCGAAGCGCTGAGTCGGTACTCGCTCTTAGCCACCTCGGCCATCCAGGTCGGATAATTTTCATCTTAATGTGTGAAAAGTATCATTGACGCCGTGTTCGGCTTCTTTTAATATTAATTTCTAAGAAACTTTGGCGATTGCCGTTGAGTAACACTGCGATGAGAATATTCCATGCTGCAGTGATTGTTTGTTGCTTTGTACGATGCCAGTTTGTACGATGGCTTCTGTTGTGTCTAGTCTGGCTACTAACCTACAATCCTGGATAACAATTTGTGAAGGTTTTACTACCGATGAGAAAGTTGTAAGGCGCAAGTGTGCATCACTTGTGCTTTCCAAATGAATTTTAAAACGTTTTTAAAATTTGTATAGGAAATATTTTATAAAAATGAGTTCGTATTACGTAAATGTGTTTAGTATTAGAGTATTTTAATATTACATATTATATCCGGTATTACATATTTATTTAAAGGGAAAGGATTTCTATGTATTTACATATTTACTAAATAAAGTAATATCGATAATAATTTGCAGTATCTTTATGTTTCACAATGTGTAGAGTTGAAAAATGCTACTTATATTTTCCATATTTTGGGTTTTCGTATTTGAATTTATTCAAATATTGACATATTAGAATAAAAGTCCATATTTTATCCATATTTCTCAGAAAATCACTCTACATTGAAATTTGACAGTGAAATTTCATTAAATATTATTATAAATATATCTCAAGAAAAAGAGCTTAAACATTTTGAGTAGTACTTTAAACATAAGAGTTTGTGTGAAAATTATGGAGAATTGGCAATGGGAAAGTAAGTTACGAAGCTGTTAATCTTTTAGTTTATGTGAAGAATAGATCCACTCTCAAACCCAGTCTGCGGGATGTGAGTGTCCCGCGAGGGGAAGGGGATATGTTTTTGATATGATTGATATGTTTTTCAAGGTTTGCGTAAAACGGTGTCGGAATTTTTTCATCTTCAATATTTTTTATGAATATTGCTACTCCGCCTGAGGCTATGTTAAATGTCACTCTATCGTTGCGATAATAGCTGTAACCTGGAATATTAAACCTGTCGCCAGGCGTTAGGTTTGTTTCTGTGATGCACGCGATTTTTATATTATGTTGGTGTAAGAATACTTGTTAATTTATAATCAAGAATTTTAATTTATGTTAGTTAAGTTGACATTCTTGAGCCAGGTGTTTGGTATAAATTCTTCTTGTATAAACTCTGTTGTAAAATAAAGTTCACAAAAAACTTGAATTGTGATTACTGTTGTAATTATTTCGACATTCAATTACGTGTTTTATGGATTCAGTTACTATATTGAATTTAATACTTTTTACTAATTTTGAACGTATGCACAAATTGTGAGAAAACTAAGCTGCCTTTAGTCATATGAAATAATCCATGAAATCATTAGATACCCAGGATGTTGGGGAAAATTGTACAAAAAATGGGTACAAAAATGAAAAAAGTTTCAAATATGTCTAAAAATGCAAATTATTAAATGTGTTATTCTGCCTTTTCTCATACTGAGTGTACCTACCTAAAAATTGTCATTCTTAGTGCATCACTACTAAGAACACAGTTGAGGTCATGCAACAGCAAGGCTTCAAGAAAAAGGCCACCCACTGTTAAATAATTGCATTATGAAACAGCTTATTCGATATTCTTGATACTAAACAACTGTTGTAATTTTATCCGAATATACTAAATAATGTCATTACTTTAAAATTCTAAAGTGTTTTGTAAAAATATTTGTTAGAGTGTATAATACATTACTTTTTATGGGGGTATCTTACTTTTCTCTCTTGAGCAGAGCATGTGCATGTGCTTCTTTACAGATAACCAGTTTGTGTGAAATGAGGCAGTCACTAGTATTTATTAATTTCATTAGATTTCTCTTAATGTACATTGTTATATTTAATGTATTATAATATTGCTATTTTCATGTAGAATTATGATGAATGTGTAATATTAAAACTGATATTATTGACATAGACAAAATAAATATAATTAATAATAAAATATTTTATTGAACTTCTGTGTAGTTTGTGTTCAGAATTATTTAAACAGTACCTCTCACTTCATTTATTATGGTCAATAACAAAAAATACGTCAAACATATTTAATACTTATTTAATATTTGTCTTTCATTTTTATGTATATTTTTTGGTTTTAATATTTTTACTTTACACATCTTAATATTTTACTAGCTGCACAGCAGTGAAGTTTTTAATTCTTCTAGGTCTTTGAAAAAGTTGGTTTATTTCTTAAGGCTTTATTACATTGCCAACGATTCAAAAATGCCTAATTGATCTTAACGGGGCTCACACCAGACATGTGTATTGTGGATTACGTACTTCAACTCAAGTTAGTTAAAACTACAGTGATTTCAAAAAACAAATACTTCGACTACACTGTCATTACATATACTTAAGAAATAAGGAAGACTATTTGGAAAAGGGACTGGCAGATAGTTTGTAATTGAATATTTTAAAGGAGTTTGAATATAGATATTTCTTGTCAACAATGTCATGAGGTACAAACATATGTGATGAGTTGAGACCGAAAAAAACATGTAGTATGAAACATCCACATATGTAATACATAAATATGTGATGAAAATGGAAGAATATGTAATACCGGATATAATATGTAACATTAAAATACTCTAATTATAAACACATTAACGTAATACGAACTAATGTTTATAAAATATTTCCTATACAAATTTTTCAAGCATTCCAAACGTTTTAAAATTAATTTGGAAAGCACAAGTGATGCACAAGTGAGCCGAATAGTAATGGAACAAATGTTTCAAAGATAATGTTTATCCCTCCATAATAATTAAATATCTACTTATATCCAAAGAGTCGCCAATCGCATTACTGATTTAAGACTAGCAGATGCCACAAAAAATGTCCATAATTCAAACCTCGATTTACAAATAACTTTGCCACTGTGAAAGATCAGTAAGTCACGTGTACAAATACTTCTGCTATAAGCCTGTAAGGGGTTAATGTCACATAGGCAGTTTTGCAATATAGCCCGAAATATTTTCCAACATACCGTAGATTACACGCTTACAGTCACGCTTACATACTCGCTTACAGTCATTCAGCGAACATTAGCAAAGTACTTGGAAGGCCTTTATGAACATAACAAAGTACTGGCATAATTATTAATATCGAAGTCAGTTCGCGGCCAGTTCGTGTATTTCATTTAAATTTGCCAGTCAGCCGGGCGGGCAGCGGCGCCGGCGCGACGGCTGCGGCCTGGAATGCTCCTTCATGGCTACCCCTCACCCGTGACGTCACGACACCAACCGTTCGGCCGGCCGGCTGCGTGTGCCCGGCAATTTACAATTAATTACTCGGATGTTTGAAGAGCAAAAAAATTAATTTTTGCGTAATTAATTAGCAATTAAATCGCCTTTCAAGATGGCATATTTTGGTTTGTGGTAATTAAATGTGGTAGATCCAGCGGAATCTTCCGCTAGCTCACCATTCATTACGCAAAAATTTGAAGATGAAAAAATTAATTTTTGCGTAATTAATTAGCAATTAAATAGTTCTAAATGGTGGTGTATGTGGTTTTGTGGTAATTGATTTTGGTAGTGCCAGCGGAAGACAGGTCTGGAAAACTCTGTATGAGAAGTGCTCGGAGAAGGCGATTCCGCGATCTCAAAGCTTTTTTGTTTTTTGAGAGAGAGAGCGAAATATATAATTTTATTTGACAGTTAAGGGAAATAATGTTTTGATGTTTTCCTGGCCTCAGATTTACGTTTTTGAACTATTTGTCTTATCTACTAATATATTTTATGCCTAATTGAAGCTTTCTTTTAGGGCATGAATGTGCTTTTAAATTAGCGAGTCAGTTGCATCTGCAACACTTTTACGGTATCTTTAACTTATTTATTTCAGAAATACTTTGATAAGGACGCCAATGACGTTAGTAGTTGAAGCGCACTTGAAACCTAATCAATCAATCACTCAATCAATGAAGCTACGAGTAACATTGTTTTGTTAAGAGGCTCAGTAAATTGTCAATTTATTATGTACACATAAAGTAATTTGGTGGATCAATATTGTTCTTATTTTGCAATGGTATGTTGAATTGATTTACCTAAACAAATAAGTTTTATATTACGTATTACTAGTACATATGACTAGTCGTCTTCAAAATAATTATGAAAACTGGCAATTACGATTCAGCATAGATAGAAGTATTTTCATTTACTTTTATGATTATCATTAATCAATTACCTTAATACATCAATAATCTATTTCTCCGGATATATTTACTACCGTACCCGTGCGAGAACTCTCCCATGTTATAGTCCGTTTAAAACAGTAAGTCCCGTCAATTTCAGGTGTTGGCAGGAGATACATTTTAAACCTTTCTTTATAAATACGATAGAAGAAAAAATATAAAAAAGAGTTAGTTTTACAATTTGGCAATTTATAGGATGACTTGATTTACGTAAGCAGATAAGTTTTATTCTACATGTAGTTTAAACATAAATATTTCTGTCATTTTCAAAATAATTATAATACTAGCAAGTACGTTTCAGCGTAGATATTTTCATTTACTTTTACGGTTATGATTCGTCAATTAAGTTTTGACATCTACATCTATATTCCATATCTATCTTCTAGGTTCTGCGTTCGAGAACACTCGTATGTTAAACTCCTCTTAAAGGTCAGGAGTCGACAGATCAATTTCAAATCTTTTTTTTATAAATGTAATAGAAGAAACTATATAACAAAAGAGTAAGTTTTACAATGCAATAATTTTATTGACAGTATTGGAATAGTATATAAAACTCCACAAAATAATATACCTGAGTCTACAAGTATTTTATTTTGTAGTTTAGATTTGTTTATTGTTTTTAGTTATAAAGTGAAGAATGTTTAGGAGGTGGAATTCAAAAATAAGAAAAATGTATTTTTTTGAGGGAAAGTAAGCGAGGTAAACAGGAAATTTCCAAATGGGGGTCAAGAGAAGACGAGTCTATCGGGGCGTGGCCGGGCAGAACGTGGCAGGAAGGAGTAGGGCGGAGAAATGCTACAATAGAGAAGATAGAGGCAGGCCCCGCAGCAGGGTATGAAAAGACGGAATTCCCTTATATATATATATATATATATATATATATATATATATATATATATATATATAAATAACTTGACTCCTTGGTATGATCACATTTTTACGGATGTTCTTGTTATTTTAAAAGACACTTTTCTTGATAAAGCAATTCATGGAATGTATTATATTCTGAGGTCTCTGATTTAGATCAAATTGCTTCACATTTAATGCAGGATGTAGTGTGAATGACTTAGCAACGTCCTTCACTGTTTTCCAGCGTTGAACGATGTTGGAAATACTCTAGATAGAAAGGTTACACTAATTCGTAAGGTTACAAATCAACATTACATCTAAGTAGTATTATATCCTACTAAGTGGTATTACCACTTAGTAATGTTATCCAAAAGTATTTAGCATAACCTATCAAATACACTAACTGAATTTCTCGTGTTAGTACTCGTATATTAAGAAGCTATGAAATAAAAATAGCTTCCGTCAGTGGCTTACTCTGGAATTCACCAGGCACGACTCGAGCCACGAGTGCTCATAAAAACTTTTAATTAGCACACTTTATTGTGCTAATTAAATGACCTGAAGTATTTATTAACACTATTACCTCTTCGTCAGAAGTAACGTAGTTTGAAATTCTAATCCTGATTTCCTTTAAAACGTGCTTTAAAAAGTTTAAAATAATTTATTCAGGACTTCTCAGTACTTGTTACAGGTAGGGTTGTTGGATTGTTCGTAAATCAGACCTAACTGAAATTAACATCAGGGGAAGGATCCAATGAGTCCATAAGTCTTTGCTGAAAGTTCTAAAATTTATGGATCGCTTTCTGTGGGATAAATTTAGTATTGCTCTTATGTAAGGTCGTTCAACTTTGATTAGCTTATTATATTACGCTATTCTTATTATGAGCATGAAATCTAACATAAAATAAATTCTATTTTTGCAACACAATGTATGAAAATTTTGATAGTATGTGTCGGGTCCAGAAACCGCATTCCTTAATATGTGTGTGTGTGTATATATATATATATATATATATATATATATATATATATATATATATATATATATATCGGAGTGAACCAAAATCACTTTAATTTAAAACGATTGTTGTAATTCTCAACATTGCGGGAGAACGAGATCTTTATTGTGAACTCACGAGATCTTCATTGTGCTGAGTAATTAAGGAGTGCAATTGCTTACAAAGAAGTTAGTTACTTAGAAGAAGTTAACTACAAAAGAAGAAATAATTACTCTATTTTACAACTACTGAGTGTTGTATTATGATTTTATGATTGCAAGGATTTTGGAATCGTTAATTTTTGTTCGGTGAATTAAAAATGCATGTTGTGTACAAAAGAGTTCAAAAGAGACACCGAAAAATCAAAAGTCTACGTGACTTCTATTCGTCCACATATTTAATAATCGAAAATTTAGTTTCTACATTTCTACAACCGTTGCGTACATGCACATATTCCAACTGTTTCTTAAATTTAAAGTTTCTTATTTTGTAAAAACACAACCTTAAACAAAGTTCTGTTCTGATATATAAACGGGGACTTTAACCTCTACCGAAATACAGTGGCTGGCATTCGACTAGACCCATCGAGTACAGAATCGTGCCTGCAAACATTCACGTAATTGTAAAGGAACGGTAATTTTTGGTATTTTATTACATCAATGTATATACATTATAATGTAAGACATCAATATTCAACGTTTAATGTATTTAAATTAACATCAATGTCAAATACTTTTGAAAAAGTATTCGACTAATAAACCAAGAATTTATTAAAATAATTGATCCCCAGCATTCCCCATCCAATTTTATGCTGATAGGGCGCAGCTGTTGGTCTGACTACTCCAAGGCTTGACCTAATACCTTGTAACACTGTGGGTGGTAAACATTAAGAGTTGCCAGTTGACATGAGGTTGCTGATACTAGATCATCGTTCCAATGGTGATTCATCGCAGCATAATCGCTCTGAAAATCGAGAACTATGTGTCGAACGTCAAGTAAATAATATATCGATGGCAACGTCCAAGTATCTCCACCAGAGGGCACCTCTCCAGCCGGGATAACCTCTGAGCTCCCGACAGCTATCTCAACATGCGTAGTAGTGGAGTTGGTAGTAGTAGTGGAGTAAGTAAGTAGTAGTCAAGGAAACACACGACTCCGCTCAGGTGGTGGCCCGTATGTTAGGGTACTACTCCGGCATTCTCCTGGAATTGATCGGAGAATCTACGATAAACTACCGATCAGAGCAGACGGTCGCAAGAATTTTCCACCCTGCTGCGGCTGCTTTCGACCTAGCTGTAAAGCTCATGTCGAAAACGCTTCAACATGATATTGTGGGTCTGTTCTCAGTTAAAATGACACAGCATTAAAAAATATTGTATATAATCCTATTTTTAATAGTTTTTTAACCTTTTCCGGTAAAAAAAGTTTTTCTTTATAACGTCTTAATATATTTTAAGACGTTGAAATGTTTTTTAAATAGGGAAGAATATTTTTCATTAGACATGACGCGTATCTGTGCTTACCAAACGCCTAATAATTCCGCGTTAACGCTCCCACAGACCGGTGTGAAATTCCTGAAGCCTGGACGGCGTGTCCGCAGTGGAAGTTTCTCGACACAAGTTGACTTACGAGCACTTCAGACCTGCACGGCAGCGGATTGGCAACGTTTAATCCACAGCGGCTTTTATTTCGCGGTCGGAAGAGTTTTTTCCGCTGCCGCTCGTGTTTTCCTTCAGAAACTATGGCAAAGACTTGTCAGATGTCTAATGTCTTAAGCACGCTAGTGAATCTGACACGACGAAATGGTCAGAAAAAATACTTTTAATCGTGTTCAGTAATATAATTAATTTTAAAAAAACATCAAACTTCGATTTTTTAAATTTGTTCTTTAAATTTTGTACATTTTAGTAATGACAAGTTTCAACAGATTTATAATTCTATTGAGAATATATATATATATATATATATATATATATATATATATATATATATATATATATATTCAATATATAAAAGTCTGCATCTAGCGCAGAACTTTCCGCGCCGCACCCGCTGGGAATCTTCCGAGCCGGTCTGTGGGAAGCTTTTTAGTCCAGTCAAAAGTTATCCGAAACAGGAAAAAATTCAAGTAGTTATTTTATCTACGGTTCTACATGTTTTGAGGGTGCTGAATTCGAATTTGATGTTTGCCACGTCAAAAAAGGTCGGCTTCACAGAGCAAATTGCAACAACAAAAAACTAAAATTTTCGCCCTGTATTTAGTTTTGGGTTTATATTTTCAAAACTATGCATTTTATGGAAACATTGTTATCTAAAAAATTAAATAAAATTTCCTACAAAATGCATACATTAAATTTCTGAAAAACGGTTTAGGCGCTAGAGTGCGCTGAAAACCTGTTACTTTTTAAGCCTCTGACCAAAGCGGAAGAATAGCTCTTTCCAGCCATCCTATCTTCCGGTGACGCTCTAAAAAGCGCTTTTGAAAAAAACGCTATCACGTGGTAACCTGAATGCATGTTTAATGGGCCCTTGAAACCGAAAAATCGAATGACGGCAAAACTGTCCGTCCATCTGTGGACAACCCTAACGGCTAAACCGTTCACCCGATTTTCTCCAAACTTGATATTCCCCAATCGATCTGACAGATGCCGCGGCCTCTTGAATTTAAAACCGATATTTTAATTTTGGGGGGGTACTTTACATGAAGCTCCTGGGACACTCAAAATATTAAAAAATTGGCTCCATCGTTTTTTATTAAATTATGATGGTTAGTGTGAAAGACGTTTGAGACAATTGTGCAGGTCTGATGTTCGTTTAGAAACCTGATTTTTTTGAAAAATTTTCTCAGAATGACTATACATTATTGGATTATTTTTTTCTCGTATAGAACAAAAGACGCTTAAAAAATCGCACAAGTCTCATTTTCGTTTAATCCTCTGAACTTTCGAAAATTGAAAACGATCAAAATTCTATCAGAATCTTGCTAGAACTATAATATTATCCATACAGATTTTTTGCTTCATTAAATGAGTTCTCCAGACAGATTTTTAAAAAAGATCATGTACAATTTTTCGAAAATATTAGAATTATTCGTAAAAATTTGCGTGAAATATAGGCAATTAAAAAAATATTGTCTCAAGGGCTTCAAATTTTGGATTTATTCTCGGAAAGATAAAATTATGTTTATAAAAATAGTCCAGGTCTCACTCTCTGTATTTTCAAAAATTGCAGAAAATTAACATTGCAAAACTTCCATATTGATATAGATTGTTAACTTAATGGAATATATTCCGAATTATTGTATTGAAACGGTTTCAGTTCACGCATTTATAATAATAAACAAATATATTTATTCACGTTGTATATATACAAATATATATCTTCACCCACGTTGGGAATGACAACTGAATTTTTTTACCTTATTAACAATACCAAAATACTGCCTGTATATAATTAATATAACACGAAAATAAAATATATATATATATATATATATATATATATATATATATATATATATATAAACTTATTTTCAATAATTCTAATTTGCGTTTATTTTTTTTTTGCAGTACACACCCCATATAGGACAAGCATATGTTATTGTGGGACGAATGATAGATTTATAAATTAAGAAACATGAATCAGTTCAGAGTTTTGATTTTCTATTAATGAACGGGTATAATTTGAGAATTTTCATAAGTGTATTATTAGATATTGATGAAATGTGTTGTTTCAATGTTAATTTTGTCTCTATTTGTAAACCTAAATATTTAACTGGGGGAGAATCGCGCCAATTAATAGCTTTATGATTAATTATTAGTGGATAAGTAGGGTGAATATGTTTTAATGGAAAAAAATTGGGTTGGGATATTTGAGTATTGATTTTAATGTTCCACTTGGTGAACTAGGTATATAGTGTATTTAAATATTTTTGTAAGTTATTTCGACCTTGTCTGCGATCCGAGTGTGCAGTAAATATTGCAGTATCATTTGTAAAAAAGGCCATTTGAATAAGTTAACACGCATTAAAAATATTGCGGTCAATGAATTTTATACTTGAATTTGGAAGATGTTTTGTGATTACATTTAGAATGCAATCAATACCAGGGAATATTTTTAGATATTAACTAATGATAATAAATTTAGTTTCTGATGGGAAATAAATTAAATCTTTAAGTTACTATATAATAGAAAGAATACATATTATTACTTTCTCGCATACATACGTACATTCGGTGTAATATACGTAGTATAGAGAAAGATAGGTAATGCTGCGGAAAATCGATTACGAGATTTTAACAAAAACACGTTTTTGAGTCCCCTGATACCGAAAAGGGATTTTTTTTCAAACTGCCCGCCCGAACGCCCGCCCGCCCAAACGCACACCCAAACGCACGTCCGTCCGCCTACCAGTCAGTCAGGTCGGTCGGGTCGGTCGGGTCGGTCGGGTCGGTCGGGTCGGTCGGGTCGGTCGGGTCGGTCGGGTCGGTCGGGTCGGTCGGGTCGGTCGGGTCGGTCGGGTCGGTCGGGTCGGTCGGGTCGGTCGGGTCGGTCGGGTCGGTCGGGTCGGTCGGGTCGGTCGGGGCGGTCGGGTCGGTCGGGTCGGTCGGGTCGGTCGGGTCGGTCGGGTCGGTCGGGTCGGTCGGGTCGGTCGGGTCGGTCGGGTCGGTCGGGTCGGTCGGGTCGGTCGGGTCGGTCGGGTCGGTCGGGTCGGTCGGGTCGGTCGGGTCGGTCGGGGCGGTCGGGGCGGTCGGGTCGGTCGGGTCGGTCGGGTCGGTCGGGTCGGTCGGGTCGGTCGGGTCGGTCGGGTCGGTCGGGTCGGTCGGGTCGGTCGGGTCGGTCGGGTCGGTCGGGTCGGTCGGGTCGGTCGGGTCGGTCGGGTCGGTCGGGTCGGTCGGGTCGGTCGGGTCGGTCGGGGCGGTCGGGTCGGTCGGGTCGGTCGGGTCGGTCGGGTCGGTCGGGTCGGTCGGGTCGGTCGGGTCGGTCGGGTCGGTCGGGTCGGTCGGGTCGGTCGGGTCGGTCGGGGCGGTCGGGTCGGTCGGGTCGGTCGGGTCGGTCGGGTCGGTCGGGTCGGTCGGGTCGGTCGGGTCGGTCGGGTCGGTCGGGTCGGTCGGGTCGGTCGGGTCGGTCGGGTCGGTCGGGTCGGTCGGGTCGGTCGGGTCGGTCGGGTCGGTCGGGTCGGTCGGGTCGGTCGGGGCGGTCGGGGCGGTCGGGTCGGTCGGGTCGGTCGGGTCGGTCGGGTCGGTCGGGTCGGTCGGGTCGGTCGGGTCGGTCGGGTCGGTCGGGTCGGTCGGGTCGGTCGGGTCGGTCGGTCCGGTCCGTCCGTCCGTCCGTCAGTCCGTCCATCCGACCGTCCGTCCGTCCATGAACACTGCTAGCGTCTAAACCATGTGTAGAATCTTTTCTAAATTGAAGAAAGATCTGTCGATCTGGCTCTAGTTGAAGCTTTGAGATTTTGAAAGACATTCTTAAAAATTTGGGGCTACTTTACATTTAGACCCCCGGACGTTTTCAAAATTTTCTCAAAAACTGGTCCATTTTTTTCTTTAAATTTCTTGTAAGAATAGAGAAAAATACACTTATAATGGTGGCATAGGTCCGATTTCCACGGTTAACTTTGAAGTTTCGTTAAAATGAAAAAAGTTTGAATTTTTTCCGGTGTATTCCTAAAACTATTAAATTGAAAATAGAGATTTTTCATTCAAACGAAATTTGTGTTCCATAAATGGTTGTATCATAAAATTCATGCACATTTTTTCGAACATCTTAGTAGTTTTCGTGCAATAGGACGTGAAATATTTGCAATTTAAAAAAATACAAAAACAAGATTTTCTCAAAACCGGCTACAAATATTTTCTTTAAATATTTGGAAGAGTTAGTACCAAATAAACCCTATCCGATGACATAAGCGCCATATTGTTGTATTCATTTATTTTTTCAAAAATTACAAAACTGTAATTTTTTTGACCTGTCTCTCACGTCAGTAATATTTATATAAGAGGCAATTTCTTCACGTTATTGTATTTATGAGCACATTCATTTTAAATAATATGAAACTTTTTTCTCAAATTTTTCTAATGGATAGTGCGAATTGTACTCTTTTATATGACGTAAAGTTCATTTTGAGGATTCCTTTTGTGTTTTCAAATCATTACACAAAAGTAATTTTTTGAAATATCTCTTACGCCGTTAATATTGTAATTTCCATCAATTTGTATGGATTTATTACATTTGTGAGTAGAAGTGCTACAAATGACTTCAAATTGACTTATTCGATAACTCAATAAATATCTGAGAAAAAGTGCTTCAAAACTTACATTCTCAGTCATGCTTAATTGCCATTTTCTTATAATCGACTTCAAATTTTTCAATGAAAATTTCTGTTTACGACAAGTGTTTACTCTTCATTAATATTCTTAAAGTAATAATTCGGTTGTATAACTAGGAAAGGAAAATATTAGAAAATGACAAAAAAAGTACTTTAGGCGACGATAGATGGCAGCTGGCCAGAGAATGAAGCAAGACCTTAAAGCCAGATCACAGAAAGGAAATTTTGTACCAGAAAGTTTGTACAATTCTGTATCACCTCTAGTTTAAAATTGTATTATAAAAACTACAATTAATTAACTTGTAGTAAAGAAAAGTACAAATTGTTTGGCTAATAGTTAAATAACACATAAATAAATAAAGCTAATAGCTCCAGCGTAAATAAACACTACTCTTCCGAATCCCGTCATTTTTTCCTGTAAATATTTTGCATTTAGGTTTATTAGAATACATTAAATTATTGTTTTCGACGAGTCCGTCTGGATCTTTAATTCACAGTTTCTTTAATAAGATCATATAAAATATTTTTGAAAATATGAGTAGCTTTTACTTAAATTTTGCTTCAAGAGAAGGCAATAAAAATATTTTCTCAAAAAGTGTTTTTTTTCTTCTCGAATGGAAGCTGATAAAAGCTGACCAAATGCTGCTGATAACAATGGCGCGATTCCATTTTTCACTTTTTGAATTTTCGAAAATTGCAAAAGTTACAATTAATGTGAAAATGTATGTTGTTGTACTGCCATTAGTTTTAACTTGAAACTTTACTTGATTCGCTACTGTTTTAAATGATTCTCTGCTTGAACTTTTTGCAATTTTTTGTTACATAAATGTATTTAAATGACGCTTTTAAATAAGTCTACCTAACTTTCTACAATCTGTATTGCGTCTATATGCGTGAGAGAGAGAGAGAGAGAGAGAGAGAGAGAGAGAGACAGACAGACAGACAGACAGACAGACAGACAGACAGACAGACAGATATAAAGGAAGACAGACAAATGAACAGGTAGGGGAGCATATGACTAGAGATGCAGGTTGATGGACATTGAGATAAGTCACTGAGCATATCTATCACGTGTATGACACACGTGGTAAACGTGATTTTATTTTGCTCCAAAGACTGTGCGACTAGGTTTAACGGCGTAATTTCGCAACCTTCCGTACACGCAAAATAAAATGTCACCTTTACCAATTATATTATAAATAAATATTAATTTATTACATATTCTTAATGACGTTAGTATAAGACACAACATGCTACAATACCAAAGCTTGACGTACTTCGTTGTGATTGAATGGGTGAGTGGTAAAATGGTCTCGTCCCAGCCGGCACAATCTCTAAGTTCCCTGTCTCCCGAAATGTACTATGACAGTGTTACGTGATATAGTGAAGGTGTGTGTGTGTGTGTGTGTGTGTGTGTGTGTGTGCGCGCGCGCGCGCTCGCGTGTGTGTGTATGTGAGCGAGCGAGAGAGAGAGAGAGTAGAGGAGGGGACAAAAATGAAAGATCACCCGCGGTCATTGGGTCATCGACCCAAGAGGACTCCACAGAAAGAGAGTAAGACAACCACCGCCATTTAATATTATCTCACCCGATTGCCTCGTCAGGCTGCATTCTGAAGATGAAGAAAAATAATAGTAACTGAAGGCATTACGGAGAATTTCAAGAATAATACTGGCTCTGGTCAGATTGGTGGTCCCAATACACGCAATACCGCATACTTCGAATACGGTGATCGGCTTAGGTGACAGATGTCACTAAGTGCCAATGAGCGGGGCGTTCAAGCGTTCAAGTCCCGTCGGGGACAGTATTTTCTACACTAGTTAGATCTCTAGGTTCAATAAAGGCGCTCTCTTGTGGAGGATTCTAGCGGTCGGCAGCTCTGATCGGTAGTTTTCATATTTATTTATTTTTTTGAACATCAGGCGACTGCTGGACAGGCGCAGTACCCTTACAAACGAGCTCTTTCCTTTCTCTTCTTCGTCCTCTCCTCACGCCCTATGTGCACACATACCCAACTATGTGTGCACGTAGGGTGTGAGGAGAGGACAAGATGCACTACACTCCCACACATATCGGGAGACCACTCGGGGACAATGAGCTTGTCCCGGGAAGACATGTTGGTCGGCGCAGGATCTCGCCAACGAGGAAAGACAACCGCCACCTCCTGTCATAAACACATGAACTACACTTACTGGACTAATGACCTCAGCAAGTTGACGAGCCCATAAACTCGAAATAATAAATCAATACAACTTTCCGGACTTCTGGACATAAAACAGCGGAGTCGACGGTTCTATGTACCTCTAGACTCAAACCCAAGGAGCTAGAGCAAACTCAAGGAGACTCAAACCCATGCATTTGCTTGGTTTTCATCAGAAAATGCTGATGAGAGCAGCCGGCTACTAAAACTCTCCTCCAGATAGCAGCGGAATTCCACCTTCCTATATAGCTAGCGTCGAAAATCTGCTATCGCCGGGACTTGAACCCTACGATCTCCCGATCACAGACGCTGCCAGACGGTGCAATGCCAACCAACAGCTGCTGTTGCATTTACCAGCAGGTGAGCTTCCCATAGATGTTTTTTTCATTTCATTTACTTTTTATTGGCCTTGAATTACTTAGATCAGTACAATGGTACTTTTACATAAGAATTTTGATGGCTTAAATTAAACCTTAAAAATTAACTTAATTCTAAGAACTAACTACATAGGGTAAGGGAGCTCATGAAGCGCCTTACTTATTATCGAACTCTGACTGCATATTTAAGAAAGCTTGGAATGGGAACCTGTTTTTAACTCTGGTACGGGAATCAGGGATTTGGGCGAGGTTGAAGTGGGATAGGTGGTCGTTTTGGTTGATGTAAGAGTAGAATTTTTTGGATATCTTGGTAATGAACGGGTTAATATACGGAATATTTAGTTCTTTGTGCAACTGATGATTTGAAACGAACCATGGGGCTTGAGTGATTGCTCTGAGGTATTTATTTTGAACTATTTGGATTTTGTTTAAATTGGTTCTTGAGGCACTTAACCAGATGGGACACGCATAGGTCATAATAGGACGTATGTAATTCTTGTACAGGGCTATTGCGTTGTTTAGAGAGAGTTTGCTTTTGTGATTGATGAGTGGTTTTAGTTGAAGAATCTTTACTTTTGCTTGGTGTGTTTTTGCATTAATATGGTCTTTCCAGAGGAGCTTAGTATCCAGATTTAATCCTAGATATTTGATGTTTTGATTACGTGGCGTCCAGGGAATTGGTGAGTTATTAATTTGCAGGGGGAGGGGTGAACATTTGTCTGAGTGTGAAAATTTTTGCGTTAGATTTTACGGCATTGAGTTTGAGTTTCCATTTTGAAGCCCATTCATCTATTTTGTCAAGATGTCTTTGAATCTTATTTCTTATGATGTTGCATGAATAACTGGACCCGTATATGATGGTGTCATCTGCGAATTGCCCGATGTTTGTGTTGGGTGCTACTGGGATGTCAGCTACATAGATATTAAAAAGGATGGGAGATAACGGAGAACCTTGGGGAAGGCCTGCTTGTATGTTTCTGGGGTTTGAAGTGTGATTATCTATTGTGACCGCAAAGGTTCTGTCTGATAGAAAACTAGATATTGTGTTGAGTAGATATACTGGGGTGCCTATAGATTTTAATTTGTGAACGAGACCAATGTGCCAGACTCTGTCGAAGGCCTGTGTTAGATCTAGACATGTGACGATTGTGTGGTGCTTTTTCTGGAAGGCTTCTTGAATGTATTCATTGATCCTTAGTAATTGATGCGAGGTTGAGATGGAATTGGTGAATCCAAATTGATGGAGGGGAATAGCCTTAGTGTTATTAGTGTAATGTTTTAATCTTTTAAGGATAATTTTATCTAGTAATTTAGCTAGTGTGGGTAGGAGACTGATCGGTCTGTAACTTTCCGGATTGTTAAGATTTTTGTTGGGTTTGGGTATCGGAATGATGATAGAGTACTTCCAGTTTAGTGGATAGTAGCCTAATCTGAAAATTGAATTGTAAATATTGTTTAAGAAAGCTATAGTGTTTTCTGGGAGATTTTTGAGGATGATGCCCATAGATGATGTGCAACCAAAGTTTGCCCGCGTAGAAGGAAGGTGGTTCTTCCGGGCGTGAGAGCGCGAATGGCGATAACCGCATGGCCAACGCCCTTGGCAGTGACGTCGCGAGCGCGTGTGGGCCGCGCGGCGCGGCGCGGTTCGTTGGGCGTCAGAACGTCCTCCGCTGCCCTTGTGAGCGACGCGCCAGCCTGCCATGGCGCCCGCCAGGCACCACGCCCACCACGAGATGGCCTTCTTCCCGGGGAAAGACGCCAACTGTAAGTAAAACGTCTCTCGTATTGAAGCCTCGTCTCATCGAATTCTAGAGAAGTTAAATGCAATAAAATGAATTTCTTTTTGTATTTTTTTATTTGAAAATTATAATAAAACCTTATGTAAAGGACAGTAAACGTCACTTAAATTGCATACAAAAAGTATTACTGTATTGATACAACTTACTTTCATTTCAAAATATTTTCCTGCGATATTCTAAGATATAAATACAAATCGGGTAAAGCCAAAATGCAAAATAATTTATTTAAATTGCTTAAAAAAGAATTATATTCGCAATGAAGAAATTCTGCAAAAACGTTCTTTTAAATACAATATACTCATTTGTATTTTATATATTTTAACACTGAAATGGTGCACATGCTTTTCTTTCTTTTCCTGAACACCTGCGTATATTATCTTGTTTAGTCAAACTCTGAAATTATACGCTTTTATTTTCAAAGTTGTCAGGCTTACTTCCAAATTAATTTTTGCGATTTCTTTAAATTTTAAATTATTTAACGTCTCATTCGATCTTTTGAGTTAGTCAACTGTACAAGCTCAAAAACTTCTACGGCTCTTCAAAAATGTCCATAAATTGTACATCTGCGTACGTCATGTAAGTATAAGGACTTGTTCAAGCGAACGTAACGTATGAGATCCTCTCATCGACAAGTTGTGGGAAATCACTATCACTATCTTTTCCTTATAAAACATAGTAAGCATATTGTATGTTATATTGGAACACAAAGGACATTGGGTTCAATGACGTGCATCAATTTCCAAATTCATAAACGCTTTTAGTTCTTTCTGTCGTGAATGTCAAATTTCTTATTTTCGTTGTAAGAGAGAGTCACAGCTTCAGCTGGGATTGCGAAATAGAAATACTGAAAGGTCATGGCAATCCTCCAAATATCTTTTTTTTTATAAAATGGCAGAACAATATTCTCGGAATAGAATTGATTTTTTCTTCAACAGTTACATTCTTCTTTAAAATGTCGGAAAATATTACATTAACAGTTTACAGTTGGTGACAAAATAAACTGGCTCTTTTATTGCATACTATGCAATCGCTCTAGGTGGATTAGTTAGTTAATGTCTTATTTTACGTGGCGAGACTTGGGCCATCAGGCCCGCTCTTCCGTCTAACCACGCAAATTTCGTTACGCTCCTTTCACCACCTAGTGGAGAAAGGAGGAATTATCTTGGGCGACGAAACAGGCGGATCTCAATTTTGCTCAGAGGCTTCTTTTAGGCTTGAGGATCTTTTACATGCAGTAAATCTACTAACATGGGGCAGCCGGCTTTACTTCCCCTCCGAAGGAAGGCGTACGAAGCCCTTAAAAATCCACGGCTTCGATCGGGTTTGAACCCGCAAAACTCGGGTACAACAGTCCGGTACGCTGACCGTTATACCACCGAATCCGCTATTTTGTGGGATTACGGATCCTACTTTTTGCTACGCTGTTGATAGAGAATTCTATTCACGCCCACTCAATGAGACGGAACGTGCACAAAAAGAACATGTGAGACCGCATAACGTAGGAAAGATAAGAATCATTCTATGCAGCATTAGTCAACCTTTCCTTATAAATATAATGCTGTACGAGTACTAGACAGAATGACTTCATTGCCATGATGTAGAGAATAAATTGAATATGGTTTTATTTGCAGTTTATTTTTTCACTTCGAACTCAAGTCTACGTTTGCTTTTAATATGTCATTAACGTTTTTAATAAATAATATCATAATTTAAACATACACTGAAAATTTAGATGATTTCTCATTATCAACCATATTTTGTACATGATATTACTTATCTCTATCTGTAAACGCAATGCCCATTTATTCGAAATGTCAATGTGAAGACAAGGAATGCTTGACAAATGCACTCTATGGTTCTAGAAAATCAAAAATAATAAGTATGCGGAATATATAATATTTTAGAATCTGCGTGCGCATCTTAATCTACGCATGTCGATATTGTTTCACATTTGTAACAATAAAATTTTATACATAATTTAATCAGAATAATTGTGATATAATGTGTTTAAAAGTTATTCTTCCAGGTCAAAAATGCAATTCTATTAACTCACACCATCGACAGCGAAAAATGTGTATTTTTTTCATTTTTTGTCTCCCTAACACTATTTTATGTAATTGAAAAAAATATAAAAATAAGAAAATTTATTCTATACGAAAAACATTTTTTGATATTTTTTCAGTCAAATTCAAAAAATTGGAAAAATTAAAATATTTTTTGCTGTGTCTTCCCTCAAAATCCTTGTACGGGCTCTAAAAATCTCAAAGTTCCTCTCAAAACACATTTTTGTAATTTTTTTCAGACATTTCCACCTGCTGAGCTGTAGTTAAAAAACAGAGGTGCTACTGAATGGCACCGACTTTCTCGTCCCAATTTTTTTTTTAATTTCCTTGGTATGGCCTCGTTCTCCATTCTCTGGCCAGCTGCCATCTATCGTCGCCCAAAGTACTTTTTTGACAATTTCTCAACTTTTTGTTTTCCTAGTAGTACAACTGAATCATTACTTACAGAATATTAAAGAAGAGTGTAATTTCTCGTAAATAGAAGTTTTCATTGAAAAATTCGTAGTCGTTTTTAAGAAAATGGTGATTAAGCATTACTGTAAATGAGAAATTTGAAGCTTTTTCACTGAAATCTATTGAGTTTTCGATAAAATTCATTTGGAGTCATTTGAAGCGCTTCCACTCACAAACGTAACAATGCATTCAAATCGAAGGAACTGTCCATATTAACGGCGTGAGAGGTGTTTCAAGAAAATTACATTTGTGTAATTTTTGAAAAACCAAATGAATACACAAAGTTGAATTTTTACATCATAATAAACAGTGCAATTAGAACTATCTATTGGATAAATTTGAAGAAAAAATTTCGAGCCATTTTTGAGAAAATGGAGTTAATGGAGTTCTAAAAACGCGGAATTTTGAGCTCATTTTTAAAGAAAGCTAGTGTTATCGAGAAACTTTATTGGACATTATTTAACGCGAATGTATTCATAAATACAATAACGTAAGGAAATCGCCTATAATGTTAATATTCCCAACGGCAGAGAGGTCAAAAAATTACACTTTTGTAATTTTTGAAAAAACATATGAATAGAGCAATATGGCGTTTATGTCATCAGATAGGGTGCATTCGGTACTAAGTCTTCCAAACATTTAAATAAAAAGTTTGGAGCCGCTTTTTAGAAAATATTGTTTTTATATTTTTAAAATGGCAAATATTGCACGCCCGAAAAATACTAAAATTTCAAAAAAATCTACATGATCTCATTGAAAGAACTATTTATGCACAACAAATTTCATTTGAAGGAAAAATCAATGTCTTCAATTTTGTAGTTGTAGGAAGTCGCCGCAAAAAATTCAAACTATTGCAATTTTTGAAAATTCAGAGTTAACCGTGAAATTTTGATCTATTCCACCTTTAGCTCTTATCTTGCTCTTATCTTACAAGTATTTTGCTCTTATCTTACAAGAAATTTAAAGAAAACATTTTGAGCTGTTTTTGACACAATTAAATGTCCGCAGGACCTCATGGAAAGTACCCCTAAATTTTAAAGAATGTTTTTCAAAATGTCAAAGTTTCAACTAGAGCCAGATCGACATGGGATTCTTTAATTTATAAAAGATCGTACGTGTGGCTTAGGCGCTAGTAGTGTTCACAGACGGACGGACTGACGTTTTGCTTCCAATTGGTTTATCGGCATCAAGGACCCACAAAAGAGGGCTTCTGGCTACACCACGTGTTAGAGGATTTTTTATCTTAATTTAGCAATTGGCACTTTTTCGCCACCAGAGCTCGGAAATGATTTTTTTCCGCCGAAAATCCGCCGTTTTTTCGCGCAGCATTACATAACTTTCTCTATACTACATACATATTACTCTGTATACGTGAAAGTAGTAGAAATCATTTTTACAATTTTCCCGCCTTTAAATCATCTTGACTTTAAATTCTTATTTAAAATGTAACAGTTCAGTGCAATTATTTTAGTGGTTCACTATGACTATTTCCATTTGTCAGAAAGTGTTTGAACTAATCCCTCACTAGGACGAAAACATCCGACGTCTACAGACGAATATTTCGGTTCAAATCAGTCCTACAGGGACCACCGCTTGAGAGAATGGTCAGAGGGGTCCGTTGTCAACCGAATTCAGAAGAACACTGTCGTTTACGACGAAGTATTTTAAAGTACGCACGTCATGGTCGGGTCCAAGGAAAGTAGCTTAATAGAGTTCGTGGACTCGGTGACCAGCCGCAAAATTTAAAAGTAACTGTTGTACAAAGGTATCCCAGATAAGATGGTAAAAAGTTCCCCTAAACCAAATGACATATGAGTTACATTATGTTTCTAACAAAAATAATATTTTTGAAAGGTTTCATCAGCCACACTCTCTTAGAGCCAAACACGTGTTTTTTAATTTTAATTTTTTGCCAACTTAACACTATTTTATCTTACTGAAAAAATATTATAAACAAGAACACAATTTGTACTAACATAAAAACACTTTTTGATATTTTCTCTGGCCCAAATTCAAACACAAAAAATATTGTTGAAAAATAATAACAAAAAATGGTTTTCATTGTACCTTAGTACCGTGGAACAGGCTCGAAAAAATCTCAAAAGTTCCTCTTCAAACACAAATTGTTTTCAGAGTTTTTCGACATCTGAGTTGCAGTTAAGAAAATAAAAAAACATTTTATTTTTATCTTTAAATCACCTTAAGTTTAAATATACTTTGAAAATAACTGCAACAGTCATATGCATTTATTTTAGTATTTATTATGTATTTGTATTATGTGGTAATGTTGAAGTTACAAATTATCATTTTTAAAGCTTTCTAATCGTTTAATTGTATAGCATGAGTGCAATTATTCCCCTTTATTCTCATGTTACTTTCAATATTTTTTCGTTTCCATTTACGAATAATTCTAAATTTAAAAAAATAGCTCATCTTTTCTACACGCGACATGCACTTCATGAGTATTGCTTATGAAAAAGATCTATATTAGTGGGCCGTGCATTATTTTTGTTTCCACGAAACATTTGCAAATGAAAGGTATTGTACATATGCTGATAAAGTAGTAGAAGCTGACAAAGTCATGAAAACGTTACTTCCCACAAAAAGTAAAGACAGGTATGAGAGAGAAAACATGTATAAATATTGGAGAAAAAAAACTAGTCACTTCTGACACAGTTTTGCTATAGCATACTTTTCAGAACTGGTAAACACAATTGACGTTTGCATCTTTTACCTTCGTAATCCTAAGACCAAATATTTTAGATGTAAAAGATTTAATTTATTCACGTTAAATATTTTATGTTGTTCCATAAATCAGCTAGCTTAACGTTTACTTCCCCAATTTATTTTTATTCATTCGTTGTGTATATGTAGTTGTTGTAGGTACGTATATGTGATGAAGATTTTTGTTCATGTTTCATGGCCGACTGCAAATACCTTGGCTATATTTTCTGATTTGTAACTGAGTCGTTTTAATTGCACGTTTGAATTTTAGTTGCACGCATGCTATTAACATCGAGATAATCAACGATGAGAATAACGAGCATATTTAGATAACTATTCAAAATATAACGTAAGCATTAAATAAACACAACACAAAATGAAATAAAGAAAAGATTTTTAAATTCATATTCCTGCCTACGATTGATTGATTGTTAGAAATACCGGGCGCGTTAACTACTGAGGTCATTAGTCCCGTTAGTGTAGTTCATGTTTTTCATCGGGAAGTGTAAGTGATCGTCCTCCTTTGGGTTGCGAGATCCGGCGCCGACCTACCGTCGACTAGCGGTGTTTTTCCTAACCAGGTATCTCCCAACAGCAGGGCACCGCCACAGTCGGGACAAGTTCTAACTTCCCGACCGGTCTCCCGGCATGTATGTTAGTGTAGTGCATGATAGTGTAACTGGGTGTAAGGGGTGAGGATAGGAGAAGAAGGAGGAAGGAAATATCGTGCGCAGTCCGTGACTGTTTGTTAGGGTTATTGCTCCGGCATTCGCCTGGTGTGGTCGGAGAAATCACAGAAAACTACCGATCAGAGCAGCCGGCCGCTAGAATTCTCCTCCAGACAGGGACTAAATTCGAGCTAGCCGAAAAGCTAGTGTCGAAAATCCTGCCGCTGTCAGGACTCGAACCTAGGACCTCGCGCTCAGAGACACTGCCTGCCCCTTGACAAAAATGTTTATGTAAGGTAGCATTTGAAAATAAAATAAATATGAAATAAATAATAATTAATATAGAACATAAACGTAATTAAAATCAGCGGAATAGTGGGTACAAATGGAGAAGAAACCTGTAATAGAAACGGGCAAACACTTAGGCAGTTTTCATCATTAAATTCATTTAAGATCTACATGGGCCAAGTCGTAAAACTCAACTCAAAACCGGTGACGTCTGTTGGACTATGTGCAATACTGTACGTCCAACAAAGTCAAACTGATCACACGATAGCGGCAAACAAACCGGAAATATCCGGTTGTATTTAAGAAGTTTAAAACTATTGTATTTAAAACTCTTGTATTTAAAAAAAACTCTTGTATTTACTATTGTAATCCAGGATTTGGAGAAAAAATCGTGTTTACTTGTAGATTTTGCTGTGCCACGCGATCAAAATGACGTTACCAAGGACGTAATGAAACTTCTTAAATACAAGAGTTTAGAAAATCGAGATCAGCCGAATGTGGGGCATAAAAGTATAAGTCGTTCCGTGAGAACTATGAGATTTTTTTCGCAAGATTTGTGTAAGAACTTGGCTAAACACCCAGGTCAATCAAAAACTGGGAAGTGCAACACATTTTTTTTGTTTGGAACAGCCCAAAGTGTTGTAGAAGCACCGATAATTCCTATATCTACTCCTTAGGAAGCTGGTTGCAACCCGGAGTAGACTTTATATTCTACCGGCTCATAACATCTCTAGTCGTGAATTCGAGGGATCATAATCACAATCACAATCACAATCACAATCACGATGACGATGACGATGATCATGACGATAATAATAATAATAATAATAATAATAATAATAATAATAATAGTAATATATAATGTTGAACAAAAAATAAAGCTAACATTATCCAGGAATTTAATATTCGTCTGAGAAAATTCTAAAAACTAAACTCAGTGCTGGCAGGAATATTAAAGCTATATATACCTACGGAATTCCAGAACTGACCAACAACTTTAGTATTGTCAGAGTAGGGTGTACCAGATTTAAATGTCACCACCTTAAAAGCGCATTTGAGATATTACACCTACCTAGGTCTCTAAGAGGTGTCATTGATATTTTAAATTTTCAACAACTACCATATATATATATATATATATATATATATATATATATATTCTTTCTATATATATATGGTATTCAATATTTTGTTTTTATATTATGTTTTTCTATATATATATATATATATATATATATATATATATATATCTTATATATATATATATATATGAAATCAAACAATAAAAAAATGATCCTACAACAGAAGATACTTTCTCGCATTATTTCTAACTTTTTGGAATATTCGAAAATTCAGAGTTTAACGAGTGTGATACCTACACCATTCTATTAATTCTTATTGTGTAAAAGTTATCGAAGGAAGTTGGAGTGTTTTTAAACATTTTTTATAAATTGCATTAACTTCAAGCAGAAATTAACGAAAAACTACAGTATTTTCAAAAAAATTACATGACCGTTTTTAAAGACCTAATTTTTCTCCATATTTCATTTAGGACAAAAATCTCTATCTTCAATATTGTAGTTTTGTAATGTTAACTTTTTTTCAATTTTGGATAATACAGGATTTGCCGGAAATGGAACTATTACCCGATTTTAACCGTCCTTTGACACAGGTATAGGGAAAAGTTAAAGAAAAAATTGGAATATTTTAAATACAATAATTGTTAAAAGTTGCCTATATTTAACGCAAAAACTCACGTTTAATTTAGGAAAAGTATCCGTCTTCAATGTTATGGGAAATTTGCAGTTTTTGAAAAAAAATGAGTTGTTTCCACGTAATGAATCCTTGAAGTTAATTCTAGGTATAAAAAATAATTTATCAAAAATGACTGCCAATTAATTCTTTAAATGTTTTCCACGGATAAAACGAGGGATGCTAATAAGAATGACAAAAAGGTCTCATACTCTTGAACTCTGAATTATCAAAAATTGCATAAGTTAGAAATAATGCGAGAAAGTAGGTGCTGTTGCAGCACCACTAGTTATATTCAGTTGTCATCTTGTGTATTTATTTATTTTCTGAAAGTAAAGAGCAATGTTATTAGCGAAAAACTTTTCCCAGAACTCTTGGACCCAATGCAACCGAGCATACAATATTTTCTAATTAAGTGTTGAGAAGTCAGTATTTCATTCCATGACTCATTTTGTATTTCCACCATCAGGAAACGAAATTGAATTTCGTTTGCTCCATTACCCCAATAAATTCTCTCATTTTAAAATCGGACTCTCGTTTTTTCTTCTTAGGCAACACAAGGCCTGGATTTCGTTATTTGTCGTGCCGCAGTTGTCACATGTGGCGGGGATTGGCATAATGTCGAATGCTGTGACTTTCAGGGCATTCACCCGTGGGAAAACCTTGAGGTGCTTACATCTTAAAGAAACAATACTTTATTACGTTTTCACTCATTTTCAGCAATTACAGAATTTTCATAAAAATAAAAAATGTGCTTTTATTTCGTACTGCAAAACAATGGAAGGAAAGTAAATTGTCTAGTTATGACAATAGGCAAGTAGCAAGCTCCAACCGACTCCACCGTGTTGCTGCTGTTGCACCATTGCAATTCTTGTAGTTCAGGAAAAAGAGAGAAAAAAAAGAGTTCTCCATGTATATCATGGCCGATAACCAAGAATGTTCCAAATGTCTTTTAAGTGTGAATTATAGATTTAGAACGAAAGATGATTCGTCAAAGAATATGGGACAAAATGAAACTCTCACATCTACAATTTGTTTTAATAAATAAGAGTATCAAACAATGTACGCTTTCACGGTGGGTGTCTACATTTGACGTTTCTGGAATTTTAGGCAGTGGTCTAACGGAGATTTGACCAAGTCACGCGGTGCTCCCATGTAGAACACTTCGCCCCCGCCAGCAACGCCACTGAGGATGCCTGCTACAGTTGCAGGCGAAACGTAAGGACAGGTCTCCGTTACACCACGGCCTACAAACACGGAAACTCAAATAAAATACTAGTTTGGGTTTTTAGCCGTCTCCCCTGCCGGAGTCCTTACTTCTGCGTGGTATCTTTTATTGATTGCGAAGGGCCGTTAGTGCCGGGACAGTGCTCCTCCCGGCGCTGGTGAGAACCGGCTCCACCCTACACGGTCACGTGGTAGTTTTCTACCTCCAGGTATCTCCCTCTGCGGGAAGACTGGCCCATGTGGCGAAAAGGCCTAAGCTCCCGACATGTGTGAAAGTGATGTGCATGTTAATGTACGTGAGTATGAGTAAGAGGGGAGGAGGGGAAAAAAATGAAGAAAGAAAAACAGAGCGCGGTACATGTCGCGTTTCTTAGTGTACGGCTCCAGCACTCTTTCAAAAATGAACGGAGAAGTCAAAGTATCCGGCTGCTAAAGGTTTTCTTCATTCAGCGATATAATTAGATCTTGCTATACAGAGTGTCAAAAATACGCCACTGTTTATACTAGAATCCTAGGGCCTTTGATCAGAGTCTCTGCAGAGACTAGGATTTTTAAATTCCATCGATTAATTCGTGATTTTGGGCGCGTGATCTGCTAAGGTCGCCCGTCCCGTAAGTTTAGCGAATATTTTTTTGCCGGGAGGCGCTGTGCTTGTGCTCGCGCCCTGTGGCAGGGCCCCTCGGAGCCTCCGACGAGCAGCGACTGCCACGACGCCACCGCCCGCAATTTGCATTAAACAGGCGACTGCGGAGGCGGCGGCGGCGGCATTAGGAGCAAAGACGCTCCGAGGGAGCGAGAGGGGAATCAGAAGAAGCTTCGAAGAAAAGCGGCGACCCCGCGACCCGCGCGCCGGAAATTACGGCGCATTAAATAGTAACAGTAATCGCCGATGGCGGCGCTGGCGACGAGGCGAGGCGAGGCCGCGCAGAAATGAGCAAAAAATGAGGCGGGATGAGGGATGAAAAGGGCGGAAGTCACGGGGAGCGAGGACGCGGCAACAGAAAGGCGCTCATTAAAGAGAACGACAATAAACTGCAAAGCAAGGAAGAAGGGTTGAAAGAAGCGATATGCTTGTACCTACTTGCGAGAATCTCCAATCTATATAATAACTTAACGCAAGATAAATGTTTTGTACCATGACAAGACACCATCAGACAAAATCACGTACGTGCTACCGACTGTGTTTAGCTCTGTCAGCATTGTCGCTCAGTAAGGATTTTCGACTCTAGCTACATAGCTAGGTCGAGATCAGCAAATGTCTAGAGAAATATTACAGCGACCGGGTGCTCTGATCGGTAGTTTTCTGTGATTACGAAATTCAAATGCCACACAACCGTTCCTCATTGCAATCACTTGACATAAGACGCAAACATTATATCGTCCTAGCGGCCGCCACATCCACTGGCAATGTGTGACCGAGAATTTCTGCCGCGATGAGCAACTGGGACAGTGGTTCGCGTTACTATTTGCCAGGCCGAGCATTCGTCGCTTTCCGAGCGAAGTGGCTCAGGGGGTGGCGCGATCACTTCGCATTCGGGAGACCCGGGTTCAACCGGGGGCCGGGCATCCTGACCGAGGTTTCCGTGGGATGGCTCTATTGAAAGGCCCCGACAGCAAAATCTACGTCGCTAGCCGAATTCGTTCACTACGTGATATCACGAAGGTGAAGCGAATTCGAGATATCGCGGGTTCCTGGTTGGATGACCGACTGGGATCACCGGGATCTAACAGTGCCGAGGCCAAATACCCTTTTCGGGTCATATAATGGCTAAATACAAATCCATCCATCGCATAGAACTATCGTGGAGAACAGGCAAAGGAGGTGATTGTGTGGGGCTTGAGACGGGAGCGGCTGTCGGCTCCTTGCAGTCGCCGCCAGCGGCCCCAGCCCCAGCCTCAGCCCGGGCCTTGTCGCCCCGCCCCCGCCCGCTCCTCCTCCTCCTCGGCGCCTTGTCGAGGGCGTGTCGCACCGCCCACTCGCCTCAAGGAGCGCACGAGCAAGAGATGCCACTCGGCGCCCCCGGCACGCCGCTCATTGCCCCAAACCCTTCTCACTCCAACAATGCTCCATCCTCCGTCATCAACACCCACACATCAACCTTTCTCATTCCAACAATGCTCCATCCTCCGTCATCAACACCGACACATCAACCTTTCTTATTCCAACAATGCTCCATCCTCCGCCATCAACACCGACACATCAACCTTTCTCAGGCCAACAATGCTCCATCCTCCGTCATCAACACAAACATATCAACCTTTCTCATTCCAACAATGATCTATCCTCAATCATCAACACCCACACATCAACCTTTCTTATTCCAACAATGATCTATTCTCAATCACCAACACAAACACATCAATCTCTCTCAAATATCGCCCAGGGTGTGCATATGCGTTGATAAAGGACAGGAATAAACCGTGTGTCATTGTGATTTGGATTGATTTTCACTGTAATGATTACAATATACCACCACCTCACACTATTAGCGTGCTCGTCTGAATTAGTTTAGAACAGGGATTCCCAGCCTTTCCCCTGCATTAACCCTCGTGATTTTTTTGTTTTTATTTAAATTGTTTTCTGTTTTCTGTTAAAAGACCGCGTTTCATGATTTTATCAATGTAGATCGTTTATCTTATAGACTCATAATAGATGTTAATATCATCATTATTCATCCATTATATAAACGTCTGAAGCATTGGATCGATTGCTCACAACTTTTGCACGAATTATATTGCGATTCGCAAAAACAAATCAGGAACAACGTAGGGTTTCTACGTTTTCTATATTTTCCAATAATAACACACGCCATAAAATATGTTGAATTTATCTTCCGTTTCCTTCCGCCAAGTTGTTTCTCGTCCTTCGCCTCTGACTGCAAATCTCTCCGAATGGCCGCTGTGAGTGGTGGGCGCAGCACTGGAGCGGCACGCAGGCCACGTCGCGGGCGCCAGCACCGCGTGATTTAGCCCCCCCACCCCCCACCCACCACCACCACCACCACCACCACCACCACAGGGCGCGCGCTGGAGGAGCAGCCAATGAGCGCGTCCGCGCAAGAGCAAATAAGACGAAAGATGTTTCATCGCTGTAACAGGCGGTGGCTCTAAATGAATATGTGCTCTTTGAAACTAACTATTGACTTGTCATACTTACTGCATGTCTTTCAAGACTTCATCTCATGTGTTTTCCTTCATGGCTGAATGCGGTAAGGTGTTTTAATTGCATTTTCTTTTGATTCATGACCTTTTTATTCAATTTAGCGTAAATTTAGCTGTATTCATCGTAGCGCTTAACTGACGGTAGCACTGCGAGCAGAGTTGGTGGCATTTCGTTGATGCAACTGCAGTCATCTCCAACTCTTAACAATAGTAAACAGAGAGAAGACTTTTTCGTCTACAATACGTTAAGTTGTACACTGAATAAAATATTTACATTTTAAATTCTCGTAATCTT
>BLKR01007657.1:0-33509 GCA_011170035.1 Teleogryllus occipitalis
TATATATATATATATATATATATATATATATATGTTGTCTTATGTGCTAGTAACATGTAGTATAAAACTTATTTGTTCAGGTAAATCAAGTCATCATGCGACTGATATATTAGAAAACTAATGATCCACCAACATTACATTACGTGTAAATAATAAATTGACAATGCACAGAGCCACATAACAAAACAATATTATCATCATTATTTTATCTCAAGTGATAGAGATTATGGATTCTAAAATATGAATTATAGAAACCAAGGACTCCCAAATATTATTTGCTTACACAAAAATATTTTTAGACAAATTAAGTTTTGCTTATTTTTGTTTTGAAAAATATGAATGAATTTGAATGACATTGGCAGCAATTGATATGCAAAAGAACTTTACAGATTAGTCTTAATATGTAAATGATCATTCCTAAATTACTCACTACTCTTCAAATATTGAAGAAAAATATTTACTGGATGGGGTGAAAACATATACACATTTTCCATTTTATCTTTTTGAACCTAAGAACTGTGTAAATAGTCAAATTGAGAGTCCTATTGATAAGCTGCCCTACTACATAGAGAATTATTCATATTTCTTCCCTTCATGCAGTATTATTTTCAATAGGGGGAGTGAGTACTTCAGCAAGTCGATCTTCCCTCTGAGTAGCCGATTCAAAATGTTAGTAGACTGCCTATCTCTTGGCATTTGTAATCGGTTTTGACTATTGTGACACTTGTTTCGTCAAACAAATCGGTTGTCACAAATTACTGTAAAAGAAGACGTTTAGATTGTATACGATATCTATATATTGTACATTATACATTACTGTATATTCTGTACTGTATATTATTGTACTTTCTATTCTGTCCACCTACTTTAATTATTAAACACTTTCAAACTCACAATGATTCCTTGCCACTTTGTATATAACACGGACAAAGAGCAATACATGAACATTGACATTCTTTACAACTTCAGTTACGGCTTTCTTCCAAATGTTTACACAGGGACATTGAATAACCTTATTTAAACTCAAATGAATTTCGTAATAATTCTGGACATTGATGAAATCAGTAGTAGATCTCAGGCGTCATCCTCTGGCGGTGCGCAGCAGAACTATTGGCATTGATGCACTCTTGAATCTGTGATGTAAAGCTAGGCAAAAAATGTCCAGAAAAGTAATTATTTTGAAAATATATTACTGTTTATATTTGTAAATCATAGCTCATAGTACTGCAGGCTTTTCAAGGATGCTAGCACAAAAGTTTCATTGGCATTGGTTCAGTAGATTTAGAGATTACCGCGCTGAAAGACAACACACTTCTGTCTTTATATATTAGTATAGATTAACAGTAGGTAATGGAAATTTTAAAACTTTTTACGTAATTAATAACTGCACTTCCGATAAAAAGAAAATTGCTTTACTCCCGCGTGAATCGAAGTCCACGAAAACATTTTGTTTTATGTGCAAACTTTTGTTTTGTGTGCAACGAAACGCACGTCCTACAAGCCAATGAAATGCGTTGTTTCGTGGCAACGAAGAATAAGGGTACGGATAAGATTAGAGGAGTGGATGATGGAGTGTTGGAACCGAAAAACGAAGACGAGCGAGGCTTCGTGCTAGCCAAAGAAGCGAGGAGCGGCACTTGTTCACTTACGGCTTTACTTACTCACGCACGTACTTAGCAACTGTTTCACTTGTGGGTTTGGTATTTAGATATTTATTTAGTCAAAAAGAGTAAACAACTCTGTGAGGGAGAAAATCATCAGCGCAAGCTATCTTGGGTTATAAAATCCCTTCCCAACAATTTAACTATTATTAGTTGAAAGATGAAATAATAATAATAATAATAATAATAATAATAATAATAATAATAATAATAAGTCCCCCGAAGTCCAGCCCTACGTTCGAGCGAAAAACATCAATGCCGGGTGGGGACGGGCAACGTTACTAATTTATAGCTAACGGCAAACAGGGCAATGGCAACCCATAGCTAAGTGCAGAGTACTATTAACAGTCGAAAGGCCTCGGAAAATAAGCCGCGTCCTGGGGAGCGCCAGGGCACGTCCGGAGCTAGCGCTAGTCGTGACAGTTTGCAAGCCGCTAGTGGTGTGTTGTTGAACAGGCGGCCACACACCGGCTCACCCGAAGCTACTACAACCGATGAACGCAGCACCCAAACACAATCAGCTGCACCTGCCAACAGTGTTGCCTGGACATCACTCGGGACCACTCAGGCAGGCCTGCCACGACGGAGATTACATTGGACTACTGACATGAATGAAACTGTTGTAAGGGTATTCCAGCGCACTACCCGTTGCGAAACAGTCTATTTAGGTTACCGGCAGGAATTATATAAACGTTTTATGGAACTTTACCCACACTTTAAATTAAATTACAGAACAGAATGTAGCAGACCGAAGAGCATTAATTTACAAGTCTGAAAAGTACGTTTCGCGTATTAGGAGAGAGGAAATTAAAGCTGGAGTCCAGACGTGGATGCGAGGGAATGAAGGGCGGGAAGAAACAATAGAGTCCTTTGTAGAGATAATGCCTCAAATATCTGAACTGGACGCGATAATCCAGCAAGTAGATGCTTGCCCAAAAGAACACCAACATTCTGAAGATTCTATTGAAATACCACAGCTTGAAAAACTCCGCCAGCAATATCAGACAACAAAAGAAGAATACTGGGGATTTGCATATCAAACCAGACCAAGAATACCAAGACAATATAGTTCCAAGAAATTGGCACAATTGATAAAACTGGCAAATGAAAATATACTTCACACTGCAATGGAACAAGTAAAAAATATAACACACGGCCAAATTGATTCAACCATTTATTGTATGGCAATGGCAATTGTAAAAGCAAATGGTGGGAAAATTATTGAAAGTCGAGAACAAGCGCACCGACAACTGCGTGAACCACTCTGCAAGATAAGGATGGAGAGCAGAATAAAGCAGATCAAATCAGATATAGCGGTTCTGGAAGCCTATCTGAGGGGAAATAAAGGCAAAAAGATGAGGAGAAAAGCATAAAGAATTATGAGAATGCTTCGCAAACACGCAGCGTACAATCCTGAAAATGAGTACATCCTATAGATACTTTGAAACAAAATCTTAACCTTTACAGGAAAAGATTGAGACGTATAATAAGAGTTTAAGGCGAAAAATGATAACCAAACTTTCAATAGATACCAAAAAGTGTTTTATAGGAGACTGAAAGGAGAAATTCAAAGCATTCAGCTGCCAGGGAAGTCAGCGGTAGAAGAATTCTAGAGAGAATATGGTCAACAGAAGGCCACTTTCAAGACAACACATCATGGATGAGTGATGTTACGAACCCTACTGCTACTATCAGACTCATGGAAGCCAGTCAAATTTCGATGGATATCTTACGGGCTACTATTCGTAAGCTGGCTAACTGGAAATGTCCTGGCCCCGATGGGCTTCATTATATTTGGTTCAAGAAATCCACATGTCTCCATGAAAAGATTTTGACACTAGTGAATCATTACCTGAAAAATCCGGAAGAAACTCCATACATCTTGAGTGAAGGTTTTATATATTTAAAACCAAAAACAAATGACACTACACATCCAGGGAATTACCGACCAATCACATGCCTTAATGCATTATACAAGATCATGACTAGCTTTCTACATACGATCATCGAACAACATAGTACACATCATCTCGAAGACCCAAAACGGCATCTGCAAGGGCTCATTGGGAAGTAGAGAACAGTTAATAATAGATAGTGTTTTCATGTCTCAGGCATGTCGAAAAAAGCCTAACCTGTATACTTGTTTTATTGATTATAAAAAAGCATTCGACATGGTCCCTCACGATTGGCTCATCCATGTCCTTAGAATATGGTATAAACCTTATGATTGTGGAATTCCTCAAGTCTGTAACGAGCCACTGGTGTACGAGAATACACATGCATTCGGAGAATGAGGGAGTAGTCTCAAAGATTATGAAGATTAAGCGGAGAATAATTCAAGGAGATAGCCTCAGTCCATTTGGTTCTGCCTGGTCATTAACCCCCTGTCATATTTATTGGACAACACCAAACTGGGATTTGAACTGAAAGGTCAAGAGAAGTGTGTGATCACTCACTTGGCATACATGGATGACATAACACTATCCCCCGACTCACTACAGGGTCTGAAGAAGCTAATATATACCACTGAAAGATTCTCTAGTGATATAGACATGCAGTTTGGCATAGAAAAATGCAAAATACAAAGTATTCGAAGGGGAAAATTCACAGACGCACGAGACTGCATCAAGAGAGATTATCACTGCATTGGGAATGGATGCGTTTTATAGTATCTGGGGATGCAACAAAATACAATGATTATACAGAGTCAGATTAAAGAGAAGTTAGAAACAGATTTACCAACAGATTGAATACCATACTCAAGACCTCCCTCAACTCTCGTAATCTTACAACAGCAATTAATATATAGGCCATTCCTGTGATTATTTACTCATTAGGCATTATAAAATGGACCAGAACTGATTTGGACTCACTGGAGAGGATTATCACGTTCCAAATGACTCGTTTCAAATATCACCATCAAAAAAGTTCTATCCAAAGAATAACTCTACCAAGGAAATTAGAAGGTAGGGGCATCTAAAATATTGGGAATCTCCATGCAAAACTGAAAACGGACATGAGAGGGTATTTCAATGAGAAAGCCTTGTTATCTTAGCCAAACAGATTAATACAGCAAGTAGACGAGAACTATACACCACTCAACCTAAAAAAACTGTATTACACGAACAATCAACACAAGCCGAGGACTTAAAACAATGGAAACAAAAAGCATTCCATGATAGATATCCTACAGAAATAGCCAAATCAAATGTCGACGCCTGCTTGTGGCTTAAAGTTGCTTAAAATAGTATATCTCCACCCCGAGACTAAAGGATTCATGATAGCAATCCAGGACTAGGTAATTGCAACACGTAATTATCACAAGCACATTATTAAAGACCCCAAACTGCCTTCTGAAATTTTCCGGGCTTGTGGTGTAAGCCAAGAAACGATCCAGTACATTACTACGGGTTGCAGTAGGCTGGCTCCAACTGATTATAAACAGCGGCACGATATGGTAGCACGAATCATCCACGCCAAACTTGCAAGGAAATGTGGAATTGCTGGTGAATTTGATACACCCTACTACAAGGACCATCCACAAAATGTCATCGAGAACATCTATGAATTATACTGGGACTGAAGAGCATTGACTGACAGAGCAGTCCATCATAACAGGCCAGATGAAATACTCTAGGATAAATCTAAAAGAAACTTATGGCTAATTGACATAGCAGTTGTAGATACCAGCAACCTCGACACAACACACAAAATTAAAACTCAAAAGTACAGAGAACTTACACAAGTAGTAAAAGAGCAGTGGCATGTATTGGAGGTGGAGATTCTACCGATCGTCCTCTCAGCAACAGGTGTGATACGTACCGTCCTGAAGCACTCTCTGAATAAACTGGCGATCGAGACGAACATTATCATCAATCTACAGAAGGCTCTACAGATCCTGAGCACGTGTTCTTTAGTCAGAAGATTTAATGGGTTCTAAATAAATTTGTGTTAAAGAATTACTTTTTATTTTATACACTGTTTAAATTTATATATGTGGAAATGTTTACCTCCTAATTAGTTCTTAAAATAAATATATTTTTGTTAAAAGTAAGGAACTACGGAAATCATGTTTTGATGGAAAGACCCGCATGAGTTTTCAAACATGTACCAGAAAGCTTTGAAAAAATAAATAATAATAATAATAATAATAATTATTATTATTATTATTATTATTATTATTATTATTATTGATATTATTATTACTATTATAAATTTAAAAAAGCGAGAGAATAATTGAAAACATTTCAAAAACTCGATATTTTCGTTTCCGAGTTATAGAAAACTTACTGGCAACGCTAAAGAACTGCAGATTTGATTTTTCTGTATTACTAACTAAACAGAAACTCATCCTAAGCTCTACTACTACTACTACTACTACTACTACAAGCAAAAGGAAAGCTCAAAAAAACGTGCGCAAAGTGAAGCTACACTTACGTCCTAAAGCAAATCAAGGGGCCATCTCAGCATTTTCTTAAAGGATTAGAGAAACTGGACAAAAACACGATCGAGATATTGAGTTCCCTTAGGCAAGTTACTTGCTGACGAGCCGACGTGATGCCGCTGTGACGAGCCGACGTGATGCTTTGAATACAGCAATACACTATGTTAGGCTAGCTTGAGCTGTAATTGACAATAAATAATACACGTATGAGTAGATTGTTTACTAAAAGTAAAATAAAATTATTCATTGATTACTTCCCGCAGAAGTCTGTTTACAAAACTGTTGGTACAAACGATAATTTATTTTCAACGTTTTCATTTCACAATCTAAAACGCGGTTAAAATTCAAAATCTCATACAAAATGCAAAATAATAGCTGTATTGGGGATTATATTGGGATTTACACATCACTAAATACGAATATATCAAAAATGAAAAACTCCAAAAATGGCCCTGTTATCTATTTTTCAATGTAAATATTCAATGCAAATATAAAATGTAATAAAAATAATTATTTTGGTGATTTCTACCAAGCTAAGAACTAATTTGATATAAATATGTAGGAGCGTTTTGAAATTGAAGGTTAAATAAAGGTCTTTGTGCGTACAGACGTATTGATAATTTTTGTGATTCTTGGATGAATGTAGGTGATTATTACATAAAATCAATAGCTAAATATTCATACGTTTTAGATATTTCCTATCACACACAGCTTCCCAGAAATTGACAACCGTATGATTTGTACACTCTTGTGAATCGTAGCAACATTAAAGGGCATATTAAGATTTCTTACATCACTGCAAAGGTTCTTTTGCCACTCATCCATCTGTAAGTTAAGAATGGTGTTTTCCTCACTGCTAACCGTCAGTTTTCTGCTAACACGGCTGGGTCTCATCATTCCTGACATCTTCCAACAGCCAAAATGTTCTGATGGAACCATTCTCCATGTTCGTAACTGATATCTCCCCAATGGGTAAGGAAATGCTGGAAGAGAAAGTTGAATTTCCAATATATTTTTATTTTTTCACTAAGGAGTACAGAGAAAGTTCTATAATGCTCCGTGAAAAAAACAATTTTCGACAGAAACTCTTATTATAGGACCCTGGTAACGAAAAAGTGGATTATTTACAATATATCATTAAATTATTCTTCAATTCACTCTTCAATTATTCTTCTTCTATTGAATTCCACCTCTTTTGAGCCCTTTGTTGAACCTCTGAAACTGAATATATCTCCATTCGGTTTTTCTATGATTGCTTCACCAAGATTTCTAACTTCGCTGAAACCTATGTCATAAAACTTGTACTTTAGAGCATTTTATAGCTCTTCTACTCTTTCATCAGATAGGATGGTACGCGCATTAAGAGTTGCTATAGATAGAAATCATTGATTTTAGCTCAGTTTTGTCTTTTTAATTTGCGATTTTGTTTATTGTAATCTTTTGCACTATTGTTTTTGTTACATTTGTCTCGTATTTCTCGGATGTTTTTCTTTAGTTTTTTTGTGGGTTTCCCCAGTTCTCCAATTTTCCATTTATTTGTATTCTTTGATATCCTATCCTTTACCTAATTGCTTCCTGAATCTCCCTTTCTTGTCGCGTCACGTCAATGAAAATATCGTGTCCTCTTAACTTTCATCTTGTTTTTCATTATTTCTAGCTTGTCTTCAAATCTATTCATCTCGACTCCATCCTTTCTTGTCTTCACCTAAGTAGATAGCTTCTTCAAACTTTTTAATCGTGTCAATTCCGTTCATTGTGTTGACGACGGCTTTATTTACAGTGCCTGACGTCATTTCCTTTACTTTTATGATTATATTGTTTTTCTTCTCCCGTTTCGTTCTTCCAATTATTCCAGCAGTTTTAGACTTGTATGGTATGTTATCCGTGGGGATTATTGGTATACGTGGTACGAATACATTTTGTCCAGTTCCTTCACCTCTAACAATTTCAACCTCCAATAAAAATGTATGAATAGTTTTAACTATTAAGCGTGTGCCATTGGTGGATTGAGATTCTCAGTCAATCAATTGGTGCTCCAATTTTAGAGAGAGTACATCTTGAGGTATGATATCGTAGGCTTGTGCGGCCAGAGTCATGATCTGGGCTGTCCGGGTGACGCCGGGTCGAACGCTGGGGTGCCGACATATCGTGGTCCTCTTCTGGGCGTACAGGCAGTAGCCTTGAAGAGGACCGCGATATGTCGGTCGAAACGTCGGCACCCTAGCCTTCGACGCGGCGTCACCCGGACAGCCCAGATCACATGCTGAGGTAGACCTGATACTTCAAAAGAATTTAAGGATTGTTGTGTAATTGACAATGTCCTCAGCATCAATTGTAAAATCTATTGATCTGTATTCTACTACATTTCCTGGTATGTTCTATAGCAGTTCTAAATTTACAACTTCCACGTCAGAATTTTTAGGAGCAAGAAGGATCCTTTCTGAAATCCATTTAGTATCTGTAAATTAGTTTCTAAAACAGGATATATACTGTCTAGTAAATGAAATACATCAATAGCACTGTTCGAAATGTGATGTAAACCCTACAGATATTGCAATCTAAACCACTACAGATATTGCATACTGCTTCGCCGCTAACATTTAATGGCAATTGAAATGTAGAGTGAGCAGTTGTCCCTCAGTATGGGAAATATGAGGTTTCTGCCGCGGGGCAAAAACCCCATGTTCTGGACGATGTCGCCATTTTTTTCAGGTGGGGCAGAAACCCCATGCGGATTCTGCCGCAGTTTGGCCGGGTGCCAAGGATGGGGCAGAACCCGCATGTGTTTTGGATGACGTCATCGCGTTCGCGGCTGCGGGTGCTGGCCCACTTTTGGAGGGATGCCAATGCGACATAACCCGCATGTGTTTTGGATGACGTCATCTTGGCCGGGTGCCAAGGATGGGGCAGAACCCGCATGTGACCCGGATGACGTCAGAGGGACGTGAGCGCGCGCGCGCCCTGGCGGCGAAACGTGGCGGCGTGGGTGGCGCGCTCTGTGAGCGTCGGCTGAAAGTCGCAGGCGTTTGGTGTCTGTGTGTGGGGGGGTCTTCAAAAACGGGAGTCGGCGCGAGGTGGATGCGAACCGACGGGAGTAGCGTGTGAGGGAGGGGCGCGCTCGCTAGCTCTGAGCTACCGCGACACGAGCGAGAAGAGCGTCTCTTGAGTGGGTTTTACGATACTACTCACGCGTGCGCGCTCAATCCCGGGCGAAATCCTACGCCGGCGATAGACGCGTCTGGCGCTCGGCGATAGCGACGTGTGCACGTGACCCTCCCACTCTCATCTTTGCTCTGTAAAAAAAAGGGTGAGGGGCTCGCGTATATATATACATACGAAGGCTTTCATGAAAGTGTGTCATTTTACTGTTGCTTTTAGTCTTCAAGCAGAGCGTCTCTTGAGTGGGTTTTACGATGCGACTCGCGCGCTCACCGGCAGAGCGTGCGTGCGTGCGCTCACGCACACACATATATACACATACCATGAATGATTGCGCGCTGAGCTGCTGGTGTGTGTGTGTGAGAGAGACAGCGATGTTGACACCTCTGTCGTCTACGACTGAATGAGACGCGCGCGCCTCCACTCTCCCCTTTTCTCCACTATCGTGAAAAAGACCCCCCCTCCCGGTGACGTCACAATTAATAGATTGACTGGGAAAAAAAGGAAATCCCTGCCTGGAGGTGACGGGGATAAATAACAACAAAAAACATGTGTACCAGATTTAGAAAGTATATTTTTTGAAAAAATTTATTATACAAAACATATTTTGTTTGTGACCAATGTCTTCTATGTGCTGTGAAAATCTAAAAAAACAGGGGAAAAAGTAGTACATATTCATTTCAAAAACATTAAAAATAAAAAATATCTTTATTTACCTCGTTGGTAAAAAGACCCCGCCCGTAGCTCACATAGAGGGGGACACTGACGGCATTGGATGTTCATTGTGTTCGTAAACGGGAAGAGCGTTTTCATCACAGGAGGAAAAATGTAGTGTCTGCATAGATTGTCGTATGCACTGAACTCGTTGCCGCAGTCGCTCACCTTCGGAATGTGGGAGAAGACGACCGAGCATCTCCATGGTGGCTAAGACACCCAGGTGCAAATGGACGATGGCGTTGTAGAAGTCGTTCTCGGGCGAGTCGATCCGGGCGTGGGTCAGTAATGCAACGGCCACGGCGGCGTCGACCGCCAATTCGACAATCTCCTTCCACATCTTCACTATTTTCTCCTCCTCGTCCTTTTGATCCTTTTCCATTTCATGGGAAACCGCGATGGCGAAGTCACCTACGGCCTCGGTCAGATGACATCTTCTCTTTCTCCTTTTCCATCTTTCCAGCTCTGTTCCAGGATGTTGACACCTCTCCCGTCCACGACTCAATGAGATGCGCGAGCCTCTACTACCCCCTCTATTTTGCAAACGCTCATTCCCTCCACTACACTCATTGCCCCCACTCTCTAGTCTAATAACAATAAAGTATCTAATCTAATCTAACTCACCCCGCCTGCAGGGTCGAGCGTGCACGCTGAAGAAGAAAAAGAAAAGGACCCGCCTCGAAGAGCAGGCAAGTCAAGTTGCTGGCGACGCTACGTCGCTTGTCGCAAGTTGCTGGCGACGCTACCCAAGCGTCGTTACGTCGTGCACGTTCGAAATTGACTTCAGGCCCGCGAGTTGGGAGTACAACTCAGAAAAATTCATCGCGTTATTTCGTTTTCGAAACGACCTTGGCTTGCCGCGTACATGGACCTCAACAACGCGCATCGACAGCGCGCGTCCTCTGATTTCAAAGATAAATTTTACAAGCTCATGAATAATTCTATTTACGGGAAGTCGATGGAGGACGTGCGCAACCACCGACGCATTTATCTCGTGAACAAGTGGAAGGGGAAGTGTGGAGCGAGACGTCTCATCGCTGATCCCGCGTTTGTGCGCAGTCATCACGTGAACGGCGATCTCATGACCATCGAGTTGCACAAAACCAAGGTGAAGCTCTCGAAGCCCATTTATTTGGGAATTTGCATTTTAGAGATTTCGAAACTTAGAATGTATGATTTTTACAATAGTTATTGTCAAAAACATCTTTGCGATCTTCATCTTCTTTACATGGATACCGCTTCGTTCATTCTCTCTACAGCAACGAGCGTGTATGCTGAGATGAATCGGCATCCATCCTGGGTCGATACGTCCTGTTTCGGTCCCGATAACGAATTCGGCGTGACACCGCGCAATAAGAAAGTATTACGACTATTTAAGGACGAATGCGGAAGCGATCCCCTGCTCGGGTACGTAGGTTTACGTCCAAAAATGTACTCCTTCGAAACCCGATCTCGGGCGTGTTCTTGGGCGAAGGGAATACAACGTTCGATCGTCAAACGTTACAAATTTCAAAATTATTTGGACTGTTTATTTCGAAACAAAAATAGAATCGACAAGCAATGCGTCATTCGATCCAAATCTCACGTCAACTATTCGTTTGTTAAAAACAAGCATTCGTTTCGTGTCCGACGACAAACGCTATTGGATCGATAAATGTACGAGTCTACCATTGGGTCATTTCCGCATCATGCGGCACGCGGTTTTCCAGACAGGGCGGTAAATCGCTCAAACGATCGTGAATCTCGTCTGGATAGTCGAGATCGACCTCCAGAACGTATCCCCGATCGACTTCAGCGGCCGCCTCTGCGATGTTCAACCGCTCGATGTCGCTTTCCAACATTCACCGGAAGTCGCCCACCGGAAGCGGTTGTGACATTGAAAACCCGTGCATGTTATTCGCGTCGACGTAGGCGAGATAATATCCCTTATCAGTTGGCCGAAAGCGTTCACCCGCAAAGGGGTGATTGGCCTCGGCGTGCCGACCGATCTCTTGCACGAGTCCCCCCGGATGCCCCTCTCGAAAAAGAGAACCATGTCGATGTCCGTGAGTAGCTCTAGTCGAACGCCGGTGGTTTTCAACATGGCATCCCACGAAAGCCCCGGAGCGGTGTAGTAAAACAGGATCGAGTGCGTACACTTCCAAACACAAATTTCGAAATTTTTCCAAAATGTCGGATTCTAAGAGGACGTCGATTTTCAAATACAAATCGGCGTACTCGCCCAAATTTTGAATGGAGAACGCGTTCCACACGTCCTGCGCGTGCGCGTACTCCGAGTCCGAAACGGGTGTGTCTGTGAGGCGACTGAAAAAGGCCTCGGGTGCCGGTAACCTCGTTTCGCCCAATTTGGACACGTCGTTGACATAATCGTAGGGAAACACCCCCTTCCTTCTGGCCAAAGCGAAAAGACGATCGTCGGGAAAAGCCGCACGGGTTAATTTCCAATCGGTCGAATCGAGCGATCGACTTAGAGTCGAGCGATGCACCTAAAAATTTTAAAGTGTCCAAAAATCGTAGTTCCACTTTCCCGATTCTATGGGAAATCGCCACGAATCCCTCGTGATTGTGCGGAACCACGCGCAACCCGTCGTTGTTCGAACAGTTCTTTTCGCCCCAGGCCTGAAGGAGAATGCCAATCGTAACCGCTCCCGTTGTGCATGGCGTCAGGGATGTGCTTTGGCGTGGGAAAGTTGACGTTACACGATTGATGAGCCGCGGCGCGAAAGACACCCGAAAAATGATCGTGGTCCCTGACGCGGAGGGAAATTGGAAGAAAATGTCCTTTACAAATGTGACAAACATCGGAATTTTGAAAAGTAATGTCGTCCTCGTCCATCACGAGGGGCGAAGGATGATCCAAAAGCCGTTCGTAATCTTTCGCGAGACCTTCTAGAAAGGTTAACATCTGCATCGCGACGTCGGGACCGTGCCGACCTCGGAAGCCGCGCGGTGGGGGAATTTATAGTCACACATGCTCGTCGGCCTTGGCTCGCTGCCGACCTCGGAAGCCGCGCGGTGGTCCTATTCATACTCACATCTGTTCTTTTTTTGATCACTCACAGCAAGGGGCGGTCCATCACCTGTGCCCCACAGCAAAATGCAACACTTTTACCATTGACCCCCGCAGAAAAGTTTCACATCGTTCAAAAGGTGGGAGTTCTCACGGAAATATATAAAGCAATACCTTACACTCACTATACATCAGTTTTGTGCTGACGCTGACTGTGTGTGGAATATGTCTCTTCAGAAAAGTTCTGTTCGCGGTGAGACCGAAACTCCAGAGTTGAAGAAAATGAAAACAAGGTAAGATTAATAAGTGACTTATTATAATTAATAAGTTTCATTATTCTAAAATTTGTCTTTATCTTATCTTTATTTATATCTATCTTATATTTATATATCTTATCTTTTAGTCACAATGAAATGAAAAGAGAATTACGAGAAAGAAGATTATTGGGCGCGGATGTTGTTGAAATTGATTTTGAGGAAGACGCTGTTGATATTCTCTCACAAGTGGAGAATGACGAGAAAGAGGCGTACCAACATCACAAATGGGGGCAACTTCTCCGCCCCAACCTTCACAAATGGTAGCAGCTCCTTCATCACCGAGAATGATGGTAGCTTCTCCATCATCACAAATAGCAACGACTTCTCACCCTCATCTTCCATCTATTTCAACAACTCTTTCTCCTTCACCAACAATGATTATGATTGACAAAGTCAGCTCCGAGATTAAGACAACAATGAATGTCCAATATTTATTTATACACCACCACCACCAATCGAACAGTAAGTAAACCAGTTTTTTTAAAAATTCATAGAAATACATCATATAAAAATATAATTTTTTTATTTAGAAATCCATGGGAAATGTTGATAAAAATGAGTGAGGGTAAACGGAACCCAAAAAAATGGGACGATTTCCCCAAAGGAGTGGGATTTCAAATCACCGATGCCAAAAAAATTATATCTCAGACATACAATAATGAAAGCTAAGCTGTGACCGTTGCAAATATGTATGACGTTTTTCTACCAACAAGGTACATAAAAAATTATAATATTTATATCATATGAATCTGCATTAATTATTGTATATATTTTACTAAATATTTTATTAGTGCCTTAATATTTTTAAAAACATTTTTGAAACACTTCACGTCAAATATTTTAATTCATATTTTAGTGTTGCATTACTATTCTGGAATTTTTTTGTTTGTTTTAGATTTAGAAAATTCATTGATGAAATTGGTGTTGAAACATTCCTTACATCAAAGCCCTTTGCATTTTATTTCGGTAAAAATTATATCTAGGCATATGTGATTCTAATTTACCGAAAGCAAGATCTAATGAAATCAGAATGTTGGAAAAAAGTATACTACCATGCTTTACAATATTTAAAACATTATATTTTATCTTATATTATATTGTTCATTTATTTGAAATTATGTAAAACAAAACATGTATATGTACACAATAAAAACACTAGTTACTAAACAAAGACTTGTATTCATTTAAATTTTAAATAAAAATACGTCACCTAATTATATCCTCTCCAGTTATGTTATTCGAAAATTAAAATTGAAAACAAAAAGATTATACAACCATGCTTTACAATATTTAAAACATTAACAAATTTGTAGACAGAAGTTTGAAATAATTTTCTAAAATTAGAGAAGTTGAATTGTTTTAAATAAACAATGATTTTTATATTATATTGTTTATTTATTTGAAATTACGTAAAACAATACATGTTAGACAATAAAAACACAAATATACATTACAAAGACACAAATATACATATACAAAGATTATACAAATAAATTTAAAAAAAAAAAACTTGAACAAAAATAAAACTTGAAATGATCTTGATGGTGTGTGAGAAGCATCTGCGCAAAGAGAGACGTAGAATAAGTTCATCATGTTAAAAATTTAAAAAAAATGAAACAAAACTTACTATTCTTCAGCCCGCCAATCGATGTCGCTAATACGCCGTAAGCGTATAGTGATTGCTGGTGGGGACGAGTGCGGAACGGCTCAGGGAGTGGTGTGGGCGTCCTCTCCAGCCCATTGGGCGCCACGACCACATCTTCGTACCGCGGCGGCGGCGAGCGCATGGACGACGCCCTCTCCACCCTAGGTGGCGTCACCAACACATCGTCCAAATGCGGTGGCAGGGAGTACATCTCCGGCGAGCGTCGCACTTCCATGATGGCTTCCACGTAGCGTGGAAGCGGCATGTCCTCTATGCAATGCTGCGGAGTTTGTCGACACAGCGCGCACTCGCTAGGCTCGCAGTCGCAGAGGGTGTCCGGAAGCAAATCTCTTGCAACAATTTTACTTTGCCAGAACCTCTACATATATTGTATACAGCTTCGCCGCTAACATTTAATGGCAATTGAAATGTAGAGTGAGCAGTTGTCCCTCCCTCCAGAAACGTTGCTGCAATTCCTGACGAAGCAACGGCAAGGGCAATCTATCTTTTCTCTCGTACAAACAAGAGTAATAAATTTAGGAGCAATGTTTTTCCCGTACCTCCAAGTGCATCTATAAAGAAAACGCCTCCAGTTCCATCACAAATAGTTTGAGTAACTTGACTACATATTTTTTTATCCATTTATCAATACTGTAGCATAATTCACAAGTGTAGTCTTTAAGGAGTGTTTGGAAATCATTCCGAATGGGTTCTGGAAGACTACAAGTCTCCAGAGCGTCCCCACCCTTTTGGTGAACAATGTCTTCAATCAGTAAAAGTTCACTGTTGTACACTTGATTACTGAAATCTATCTCTAAGCACTGATTCTTTTACCTTAAAAAGTATGTCTTCAGAAACACTATGTTCGTGAGTACTCCATAACTGCAAAGGATTAGAAAGATCACACACCCGCAGCATTACAGCAAATGGCATTCGCAATATTGGAGATGATTTAATGTAAGATGTTTCCTCCAATGTAATGTTGAAGTGATTGTCACCTTCTAGGAAACCTATCATTTGGTGCACTTGCTTAAATGCGGCGGCGGCGCCGCCGCGTAGTTTACTATCGGGTTGCAAATAAGTACTTCTACTTAAGTTACTACGTACTGATACTTAAATGGACTCCATCTATCAGCTACCAGTCCCAGGCCCTCGGCGGGCTTTTGGAAGTGGGGGGAGGCAGAAAGTTGTGCGCTCGCCAAAACTTGCTGCAGCCTGACAACAAAACATTATCCGTTCATGCTAAAAAAAAATCCTGATATAATGAAGTACAAGTGTAGGTGCACTACATAAGAACTAAATGGAGCCATTGGTTTTAAATTAATCATGCATCAAAACTCTGCAAACGAAGGAGACCAGTGTGAAGTGCATGCGTGTTGCTGGGCGATAAGGACCTCTGGTATTTCAACAGTGGATTGTCGAGGGTCAGCAGCGAGCGTTGGACGAGGGCCCGGAGCGAGCTCGTTGGACCGCGGCGCCGCGCCGCCGATCGGCCTGCGAGGACATGCTTTTCAGTTAATTTTGGAAGGTCTAAGAGAGTGACTCGCCCTTCAGGAAAATTTCTTCGAAGTGGCGAAAAGCACTCGTTCTGAAAGTTTTCAATTTGTTATTGTAGAAGAATATGTCGTTGGCGAACTTACTATAGTTCACAGATATGTACCGTATTGAAACTTATCGTGCCGCATTAGTGTGAATTATAATGTAAAACATTGGTGGATATATTTTAATAGGCGCAGACTAAGGAGTATAAATTACCTTTTTCAAGTGAAAGTCTTATTTCATTGGGAGTAAACGGGCGAATGAATTTCGAAAGAAAAATTAAATGATTTTTCTACATTTACACAGCCTATTTCAAATCAAGCAAGAATTGTCAACCAAGATTCTCAGAGAATTGTGGAATGGAATTGTAACTTTAAGGTATGTAGATTTTTCTATCATGTGTTAAAAATGCAAATATTAGTTTATGAGCATTTCTATTGGACATAATGTACAAAACTCGGCCACTAATCCGGCTCAAAGTTACGTTAATGTGAATAATTTGTGAAATTCGTCTTAAAGCTTATGTAGAATAAGATAAACAATGATATCGTTTTATATCATTATTTTAAATCCTTTCAATTCAAATATTCTTAAGTGGTTATAGAGAGCTTGGCTTCCAAAATCATTGTATTGCATTCTTTGTGCTTCTTTTAATTGTCAAAAAAGTACCTATTAAAAAACTTTAAGTTATTTGATTAGTTTTCAATACTCAATTATGCATTGAAAAATCGTATTAAAATGTCAAAAAATAATATTTACTATAATGCCAATTCATTGAAATATTTTTGTCTTGAAGTGTCATTAATGGCAATTGGAAATTGTAGAAGTAATTGTTGTGTAGTATTCCTGTGTTAGAAGTGTATAGAATTTTGATAACCATATTTAAAATTGAGACGAGTCTATCATGTCCTGTAAATAATTGAACAAAATAATAATACATTCCTTAAAAGCTGCTGTAACACACTTACTATTTTTATTTTATTATTTTTCAACAATTATCACTTTAATTATATCTTCAAATACTATTTTATTAATTTTATTTTTCAGGTAGTATTTGGTACAGATGATGGAAATCGACCACAGAAAGTCACGGAAATTGGTCATTCAAACTCATGATTGTCCATAAATGCAGATAATCATGCAAATCCCAAACCACATGGGCTTCATCGTTGCTGGGCGTTGCCGTGTGATGGGGGTGAGGCGGGGGAGCACAGGACGAGCTGACGGCGAGGGATAAAAAAGGGGATGAGGTTGATCCCTACTTTAGGGTGGCACGGTCCCTTTGTTGTTGTTTTTTAGGAATCATTATTCGTCGTGATTCCTAAGTTTATAGTGGCACGGTTCACTTGAATAACTGGTTGAGTGCTCGAGAATAATTTGGCTGGCATTGATTAATTTTCTTGGGTTAAAGTATAAATATATAAATAATATGACTACCGGTCAAAGCCATATATTGCTATTCGTTTTTATTGTTGAAAAATTAAATATCGTTAATGATGAACACGATTTCTCGATATTTCGGGTGTGAAATTACCTTTCTTTATTTATTTATCTAACGTCAAAAACAGTTAAAAACTGTATGTCACGTGCTATAGGAACAAAAGAATTCTGAGCACGTTTTCAAAATTCTGTGATCCCTACCCTAAGCCATATACCATTTGAACTTTGAATACAGGAAGAAAATTAGCGTCTTTTCTAAGGATTATTAACAAAACATTCGCTCCGATGTATTAAAATCGATTTTCAAAGGTAAATCAGCAATAAATTTGGGCTCTTATCCTTCATGTCCTTGGTCAAGAAACAATATTTTCTGTCACGACAACATGAAGAACGATAATTTGAATAACTATAATTTCCACTGAATTCTAGAAAACGTGCACAGATAATGAAGTTACATTTATGTCCAGAAGCAATATGGTTCATCTCAGCATTTGCTCAAGAGGATCAGGGAAACTGGACGAAAACGCTAATCGAGAAATGAGTCATTGACCCAGAAGCTGCGGTACAATACTTGTTACAGATTGTTTAGAATTATATAATACAAAAGGTAAATAATATACTACATATCACTGTTAAAATTAATGATATTCTTTTCATGCTAATTAATTCAATTCATGATAATTAGAATAACTATATTTCCAACTAAATTCTACGAGACATGAACAGATAATAGTTACATTTACGGGAACATTCACAGCTCACGGGAACATTACAAATTGCAATTTTCATATCAATTAGGCAAAATACGGTTTATAACTAGTTATTTTACTTTTTTGAGCATTATGTCATTTATTTATTGTAATGGTTGCATCATAACTTCAATAAATCGAATTAACACAAATGTATTAGTTGTGTTTATATTAGAGCCGGTCCTTAAGGACTCAAAAGGCTTGACAGCATAAATTATCAGAAAGGCCCGAAAGTGTATTAACAATATCGTTGCAAGAGAATGCAATATCACCAGTTCACTTTGACACGTGAACGCGTTGCCAGTGTAATATCATCGAGGACTTGCTACTGAAGCGAAACGAACACGCGTCGCACCCAATTGGTCGTTGCCCTGTGTGCGTGCGTTTGTGCGCAGCGAGGGTGCCTACTTGATTAAAAGCCTTTCCGCACACATTGCATGAATACGGGCGCTCTCCCGTGTGCGTGCGTTTATGCGCAGCGAGGACGCCTACTTGATTAAAAGCCTTTCCGCACACATCGCATGAATACGGGCGCTCTCCCGTGTGCTTGCGCTTGTGCACGATGAGGTGGCTAGAGTGTTTAAAAGCCTTTCCGCACACATCGCATGAATACGGGCGCTCTCCTGTGTGCGTGCGTTTGTGCGCAGCGAGGACGCTTACTTGATTAAAAGCCTTTCCGCACACATCGCATGAATACGGGCGCTCTCCCGTGTGCTTGCGCTTGTGCACGATGAGATCGCATGACTGTTTAAAAGCCTTTCCGCACACATCGCATGAATACGGGCGCTCTCCCGTGTGCTTGCGCTTGTGCACGATGAGGTGGCTAGAGTGTTTAAAAGCCTTTCCGCACACATCGCATGAATACGGGCGCTCTCCCGTGTGCGTGCGTTTGTGCGCAGCGAGGACGCCTACTTGATTAAAAGCCTTTCCGCACACATCGCATGAATACGGGCGCTCTCCCGTGTGCTTGCGCTTGTGCACGATGAGGTGGCTAGAGTGTTTAAAAGCCTTTCCGCACACATCGCATGAATACGGGCGCTCTCCTGTGTGCGTGCGTTTGTGCGCAGCGAGGACGCTTACTTGATTAAAAGCCTTTCCGCACACATCGCATGAATACGGGCGCTCTCCCGTGTGCGCGCGCTTGTGCACGATGAGTCTGTTAGACTGTTTAAAAGCCTTTCCGCACACATCGCAAGAATACGGGCGCTCTCCCGTGTGCGTGCGCTTGTGCACGATGAGGTTGGAAGAGTTAATAAAAGCCTTTCCGCACACATCGCATGAATACGGGCGCTCTTCCGTGTGCGTGCGCTTGTGCACGATGAGTCCGTTAGACTGTTTAAAAGCCTTTCCGCACACATCGCATGAATACGGGCGCTCTTCCGTGTGCGTGCGCTTGTGCACGATGAGTTCGCAAGACTGTTTAAAAGCCTTTCCGCACACATCGCAAGAATACGGGCGCTCTCCCGTGTGCGTGCGCTTGTGCGTGGAGAGGGTGCTTAACCATTTAAAAGCCTTTCCGCACACTTCGCATGAATATGGACGCTCTGCTGGGAGCTGCCGCTTGTGAGGAGCGAGGTCGCTGGACGCGGTGGGAGATGCTGCGCAGACGCCGCGGCGCAACGGCTGCGTTCCCGAGTGCTGGCGCTTGTGATCCTCGAGGTCCCTGGAAGAGGCGAAGATGGCGTCGCAGTCGCGGCATTTCAAAGTCCGCATCCGGAACAGGCGCACGTGAGCCTGCAGCTCCGGTGCTGAGGGAGCAGGCCTGGCGCTGTTGGCAGGCCGCTGCCCTCCCGGCCGCACTGGCATCGCCTGGCCCAGGCCCTGGTCCTCGTCCTGTGGCGGTGGAGAGCCCTCTGCGCCTGCGAACGTCCGTAAAATAATTTATCTCCAGGAAACACAACTCGACACAACTAGCGAAAGCAGTTCAGTTCCGCGTTTCACAAGCCTATTCGAAAGTCTTACTAGGAAGAAATATTTTGGTGCCAAGACGAGATAAAGTAGCGAGAATACGTCTGAGCACCTTCATTAGTATGTTCATTACCGATAGTAAAGATATCTCCAAAATGGAGAATGAAATATTGTGCATGCTATGTTAAAACGGTAGAGAGGCAGTGGACGCTGAGTGCTTGAGCACCTTCATAAAGGAATGCTCAACAGAGTAAAGACATCTCATGTAAATGAAGAATGGAATATTAAAGCTTTGTACGTAACACCTATTACCTAGTGGTGCTACTTCGTCACCAACTTTCATGCACCATTTAAAAATTATTTTAATATTTTCCAACTACTTAGCGCGGAAATGGTTTCCCAATGTTTTCAGGAAAGAAGTATGCGTAATGGCTCTACCGCAATCGCGCGCTCCCTCCTTTCCCTGTGTCCTTTTATCTTGGGAACCCTTATTCCGATTCCTTGCGAACTTTTATCTTGAGCCCATGGGCAAAATAAGGTAATAAAACACGTGAATTAATTTTTACCTCCCATAATAGTATTTACGTAGAATAGAGAAAGTATTGTAATAATGCGGAAACACGACGATTTTGTAATTTCTGAAATAGCCTATTTTCGTTTTGAGGGTCCATTATGATCAAACTGGACAATGTTTATTCCTATATGGCGATGGTACACCCCGTGAGAAGACACACGCTCCGCGCATATATATTTTTATCGTTAAATTAAACGTGATAGTTTCCCTCATAGCCATTATTTTATTGTGAACCGCTTTGTGGGTGAAGTTTTACGCGCGCTGTTCAAAACAAATCGAGGATTGACGTAAAACAAAACGTACTTTATTTAAAAGTTAGGTGTAGTTTTCTTTTCTTTCAAAGGTCTTTTGAGTTTTGGGAACAAGAAAAAGTCACAAGAAGGAAGGTGAGGCTAGTAGGGAGGGTAGGGAAGAAGAGTGATCGAGTGTCTACCTTAAAACTCAAGAGTTCTGAGGGCTGAATGGGCTGGAGCATAGTGTGGGGCTCGACTCCTGTGTACCTCCTTGACCCGGTCTATCGCTCCCTCTCTTTCACGCTCTCGTTTAATTAGTTGTGACGTGCCACCCTCGGAGATGACTGGCTTCAGTGTATTCCTAAGGATTGTGAAAAGTTGAAGGGAAGGGGGAGCAGCTTCGCGTCTCGTGTCTGGCTCCACGTCTGTTTCACTTCTCGGACGCTGGCTAACTTCTCTGCCTCTGGCTCATTTCTTTTCTCCCTCTTCTGGATCCGCCGGGCCCGTTCATATTGGCCCCTCGCTCTCATTCGGCAGCGCTTTTAGAGGTGGCTGGCGGAATGTTTTGCGACGCTGCATGGCGTTTGCCTTAGGAGTCACCCCTGATATGGAATGAAGTAATGGCGGCTCAGTTATGATGGAAAAACTAGTCCATTGTAGAAATCACGACCGTTAATAAGTAGTAGGATAATGGATCACGGGATCGGTCAATTAATGAATTACATTAGTTTGCCAACGTTTCGGAATATTTAATTCCTTCGTCAGGGCTTACTAATACATATACTGGTCAAACATAATGTTCCTCCACAGTATTTGTTCGTCCACAGTAGTTTGACCAGTATATGTATTAGTAAGCCCTGACGAAGGAATTAAATATTCCGAAACGTTGGCAAACTAATGTAATTCATTAATTGACCGATCCCGTGATCCATTATCCTACGACAAACTAGTCGCTACTCCCCCACATTTCTGGCCTTCTGCGACGGATGGCGTCCGTCAGTAGTTTCAGAACTTCAATATAGTAATTTTGGTTCACTGTGGAACCTTTAGTCTCGTGAACGAACCTTTAGCATAAAAAACAGTCAGCATCACTTCGACTTTGGACCGAAATAAGAAACTAATATTTTTGTGAACTTCAACAAATATAAAAGCAAAATTTCATGACAAAATTTCCTATTTGCCAGTATGTAATACCATTGTATCTAATTGGTAATGTACATAACGGTTTATACATGTAAATGAAGCCAAAGAGCCGCTAAAACCTATGAAGTTAATGCGACATTAAATAAATATAAACAAAAAAAACGGAAAAGGCAACACGTGTGCTGTATGCGTCTTCTTCCCGTGGCCCTCTCCGCACAGCAAACTGAGGAAGCCGAGATCGCTCGGTCTCAAAATCCTGCGCTTCGTGATTGTAATTGTACAGATGTTTTGAGGCAGATTCTGCGTAAGTTGGTATGTGTATATTATTTCATATTGCTTAGTTCTTTTTTACATTGGAGCTTTTCTTATAGTTTACTGAATCTTTTAAAAATAAAAATAAATTATTTGAAATAAATATGAAATAAAGATTGCTAGCCTTCAGTCGCCCGCTCCCAATTTACGCAGTTGAATGCTTCGTATGTTAGAATTTGCATATTATTTCATTTTTCATTTTATTATTTATATTACATTTATGTTTTTCATTTTAAATTGCGTCCTTGCGAAAACGAATGATAAGCGGTCATTGTTGGTTCTTCTAACCCATTTCTGAATTGCCGCAGTGATGACAGAAGACGATAATTACTGCTGCCTCGCAGTTAACATATAATATTTTTTATATTCAATTAAATTAATTCAATTTAAAAAATTCATTGCCGGGCTCAGATTACGAATAAGTGGATATATCCGGAGGCTAAATTGAAAAAAAACTCCATCACGTGTAGTTAGAATACCTGTTTTGTGAATCCTTCATACCAAAACGTCAATTGACGCTAAAACATCTGTCCGTCTAAGAACACTACTAGCGTCTAAACCATACGTTTCCGTAGGGATAGTGCGAAATGAACTCTATAGGGTGACAGAAACGCCACATTGCTGTATTCTTCTGTTTCTTGTTGTTTTATCTTCAAAAACTACAAAAATGTATTTTTTACTGGACTCTCACTATCTACAGACTAGCGGCGATTAGTTCACATTATTATAATTATGAGTACATATGCTTTAAGTAATGTCAAATAAAGTTTCTCAAAATCTCAACAATGTTCTATAAAAATTAGCTCAAATTCCCCCATTTTGAGAAGCTCTCAAGTGCCGTTTTACAAAAATGGCTCAAAACTTACTCTTCAAACGGATGGTGCTATTTGCACTGTTCAATATCACGTTAAGTTCATTTTTTGTATTATTTTCTTTTTCAAAATTTACACAACAGTATTTTATTTTAAATACTTCTTATGTCGTTAATGTGCATCTTTTCAGCAATTTGCAAACACTACTGCATTTGCAAGTTTAAATGCTTCAAATGATTTCAAATTAAATATTTTGAAAATTAAAAAAAATATCTGTGAAAAAGAGTCAAATTACAAATTTGTAGTAACGCTTAAATGACTTTCTGAAAAACTGCTCCACATTTTTCAATGAAAATTGCTATATAGAACGGGGTTTTACTCTCTCTAATATTGATTAAGTAATATTGCGATTCTATTAGGATACCAAAAAGTTGAGAAAATTTCAAATTAATGTACTTTGGGCGCCGATAGATGGCAGCTGGAAAGAAGATGAGGCAAGACCGTGAAGCCATTTCACACCAAACAAATTAGAAAACTTTACCACGAGAACGTCTGTGCAATTCTGTAACACTACTAGTTACTTTCGCAAATAAATACGAAGACATTACGTATAGAGAAAGTTATGTAATTCTGTGGAAAGTCGATTTCCATATTTCAACGGGAATCCAAGTTTTGGGGTCCCCTAATACCGAAAAAGTGTTTTTTTTTCTTTCTTCAAAACGTCAATCTGTCTGTGAATACCACTAGCACTTACATCATACCAAAGATTTTCTCTAAATTGAAGAAGCCCCTGTCCATCTGATTCGAGACGAAGCTGTGAGATTGTGAAAAACATTCTTTAAAAATTTGGGGGTAATTTATGATTCTCCCCAGACATTTTAAACATTTTCATTTATTTATTTACTAAAAAAACAGTTAAATTTCATTTGACGAATGGGGGAAAAAATCAGCGCACGTTTTCTTGAGTTCCAGAATCCTTTCACAACAATTTAACTATATATAGTTGACAGATGAAAAAGGTTTATAACAATAATAAAATTTAAAAAAACGCGAGATTAATATTTGAAAACTAGATATTTCGTTCCAGAGTTATACAAAACTTCAACAGTAAACCAACTGCAGATTTTTTTAAAATTAAAAACTACGAATATAAACTAATTCATTATACTATATCATTGTTTTGTTAAAATAAATATTTTTCTCTTTGATGATCAATATAATCTCTAATTGTATACAAAAATTCAAACGGCAAAAAAAAAAAAACTTTTAACTTAAATTTGTGTACCGATTTTATTTGTTTAATGTCATCTGGCAACGTGTTGTAATGTAACGTACAGATATTGTGTGTGGATATCTTGTAGTGAACTGTGGATACTGGCACTTGATGAACATGATTTCTAAGACATGTGTTGTAAATATAAATATCAGTTTTACATAAAAATATGTTCCCACCTACGAGTCCGTTTCATCAAATATTACAGATTTGTAAAAAAATATGCAAGGCAATGGTAAGATTCCAAGCTCAATGAAAAGACGCTTGCAGAGATCATGTGCATGGCATTTTTTCATTATTCGGATAACTCTCTTTTGCAATCTAAATGTCTGGGTACGAAAGGATGAGCTTCCCCAGAATATTATGCGGTAGCTCAGGCGGGAATGTACATTTGCAAAATATACGGAACGAGCTGCACGAAGGCTGACAGAATTTGAAAGAATTCTGAATGCGTAACATAATGAACTTAATTCCTAATTTCTGTTATATATGCATTCCAATTGACGTATGAGTCAATTGAGAGGCTAGAAATTTTGTTACCTTAACATCTGCTAATTGCATACTGTTCATTTTCAATGGAGCATGCGATTGCCGATTTGAAAGGCAAAAATGCTGTTGGCACATAGCCGACAAAACTTAATTCAAATTTAGCGCCGTACTTGGAATTAAAGAATATAACGATTCCGTGAGCTAATTAATAGCAACGGCCATGCATTTTAAACGTTCCGCGTTGCGCTTATAACATTTTTTCCATGAAAACCGCGGGCTGGCTTTATATATGCATTCCAATTGAGGTATGAGTGAATTGAGAGGCTAGAAATTTTGTTACATTAACATCTGCTAATTGCATACTGTTCATTTTCAATGGAGCATGCGATTGCCGATTTGAAAGGCAAAAATGCTGTTGGCACGTAGCCGACAAAAATTAATTCAAATTTAGCGCCGTACTTGGAATTAAAGAATATAACGATTCCGTGAGCTAATTAATAGCAACGGGCATGCATTTTAAACGTCCCGCGTTGCGCTTATAACATTTTTTCCATGAAAAAATGACAACTGACAACAATGAAAAATTGACAACTGCGCTTATAACATTTTTTCCATGAAAAAATGACAACTGACAACAATGAAAAATTGACAACTGACTGCGACGTGACGCGACCTGACAGTGATAATGGAGAATTTCTCCAAAAAGCGCGCAAAGAAACGGAGGATTACTTCACAGCGCAAAGCGCTCAATGACCCGTAAGGGTCTTCGAGACGCGTTGCGTCAAAATGGACGCAACAAATTAAAAAAAAACAAAAAAAACGCGGGCTGGCATACAGAGAGACAGGCTAAGACGTCTTTCGTATGAAACTCTTTGGAAGCACAAACTGCATTGAAAAGTTTGAACTGCTTTCATATACGCTCGTGAGATTGCTCCAGCTACTGGGAACACGCATTGTTGGCAAATCTTAGAATCAAATGCGTTTCTTCTAGTGATGGGTCGATACCAGATTTTCTCGATACTCGATACCGTTACCTGCCTGAGAGCTTCCATACTCGATACCGTACTACTTTTAAGACTCAACAACAAAAATGGTTTAATCGGAATTGCAAGGATATATTTCGTTCTTCATACATACATGGATTTACTATTTTAATATTTAAAACTAATGAGGAGAACATACATTTTTAAATTTTTAAAGTTTCTTATTAAAGAAAACTAACATTCTAACTCTTTCTGATTCTCTCTAATTCTATTCTTTTTTTGTCACGTATCAACCCAGCTGTACTGAAAAGTCTCTCCGAAAACACTGTAGCTGGTGGAATGCACAAGTATCGAACAGCACTTTTTCTTAAATTGGGGAGAGTCACTTTGTTTTTTCAGTAAGCTAGTACATTTGCATCAGGAGGAAGCAAGTCCTCGCTTAAATACACATTTAATTCATCCTCTTGAGTTGGGGTTTCGTATACACAGCATGATCTTTCGTGGTCTCTCTTTAAAATATTCATATAAAGAGACCACATGCCATGCATTTTCGGGGATTCAGTAGTTGAGGATGCCTATAAAATAAATTAAATGTATTAACATTTTGAACAATAAATACATCGTCTTTAATTTGAAATTAATCTTGCAGATACTGAAAATGAGTTATTCTGAATTATACAGAGTGACTTTAATTTTTTTAAACTATTGAAATATCGGAGAATTAAAATCGTGAGGAAAAAATATGGTCGTTTAAAATTAAATTAGAAATCAGAAACTCTTACCTCTTCTTTTGAAACCACTGGCTTACAAGATCTAATAATCTCTTTCGGGCAGTCTCGAACGCAGCACTCTCGGGAAATACTCGACCTTTCAGACTAGGATCCAACAATGTAGCAATGGAACATATTTCATTTAGTTCTATATCATTGGATCTTGCTTTTAAGGATTCCAGCATAGTCTTTCTCGCAGCAGCAAGTCATAAATCAACTTCATTTGGCTTTTCTAGTTCACAAATTATACTATTTACAATAGGAATAACTTCAGATGCTGACACATTAGGCGAACTGACCGTTAGTGTTGCTTGGTCAAAAATGTTTAGTGTCTTAATGAGTTGATCAATAAGTTCCCACTGCTCAGTTGAGAGATGAACTGGCAATTTGAAGTCGGCAGAAGCATAAACAATAGCCTTCTTCTGTTCCTGAAGTCTTTGGAGCATGTGGAGAGTTGAGTTCCATCGCGTCGGCTCGTCTTGAATTAAACGTTGTGGAGGTACAGAAAGATGTTTCTGGGCCTCTTTCAGCACTTTGGTGGATTTAGAGGAATGTTTGTAACTCCCCACAAGTTTTCGGCACAAAGCAGTAATTTTCTGAATTTTAATATTGCTCAACAGTCCCTCTTTCACGACGAGTTGCAAAGTATGAGCTAAACATGAAATATGCGGAAAAGTCCTTCTTACTACATTACGAGCATTGTCGTAAATAAAGGCTACTAACTTATCTTGCAGACTCCATAATTTCAAAGTGTTTCGAAGAAAATTTGCAATATCTGCTCCTGTGCGAATGATTTCTTCAAAAGGTATTATGCAATGCAGATGTGATGAGGTTGAAAATCTTTGTCTATGAAATGCACTGTAATACTCATAAAATCATCACAGGCTGTTGAAGTCCATAAATCAGTGATGATTGCAACCCTCTCGGCTTCCTTGATTTGATCTCTGACCTTGTTCTCCACTTCTTCGAATAACTGGGGGACATAGTGATTCGCCCAATATTTTCTTGTGGGCATGGTGTATCTAGGTTCAAGATGTTTAATTAATTCCTTGAATCCATTGTCTTCAACAATACTGAACGGTTGATTATCTTTGCATATCATGTAAGCTATTTTTCTTGTTATTGCTTTGGCACGGTTGTCTCCTGGTTTAAATTTGTTTTTCTTTTTTTGTGTCCAAAAAATAAACGAGTGTTGGTTGATTTGTGTTTAAACTTGAGGATCTTGAGAGGACTGGCCATGGGTCATCAACTTCTACCACTTCACTCGTACGATCTGCGACGTTTCCAACTTCCCATGCAGCATTAGTTGGCTTGGCCCTCTTGTGTTCGGTGGAGCTGAATACTACCCGGAGTATCGTTGTAACATGTTTTTTTAAATTACTAGTATTGTGTGATTTTCCACCACGCGAAAATGTTTTTTTACATATTCTACAAATAGCACGATTGTCATCTTTCGAGTCCACTTCAAAATAATTCCAAACTTCACTCATTTGGTATACGGAATGCACTAACCTAGTCGTCTTCCGTCACTTTAAAAGGCAGTACTGAACTGAATTTCCGAGCTCCGTCAGATACGTCCACGGTGGGCTGAGGAAGGGGAGTCTCCCCAGAAGAAATGCTGTCATCGAGAACATTGCTTATCGTGCCTGTCGCTACTAGATTGCCTGGGAGCCTACAAGCAAGAGTTTCCCAATGCTAAATTGGTCGCGTATTGCGGACTATCTCAAGAGATGACAGGCGCTAGGCGATAAACAACGGGACACGGCGGCCGGACGCCGCAACGTTGGCTAATTTCAACGACTGTAAATGAATCCGAACAGACGGACACTTGTTGACAGTAAAGGAAAGAGAGGAATGTTAAGAAATTATTCTGTAAAATCAGAAGAGATGGGGATTGGCATAAAAAATTGAAAGTATCGAGTAATTTTCCAAAAGTATCTATCGCTATCGATACCACCTGAGTATCGAGGGTATCGAGGTATCGAAAGTATCGAGGACCCATCCATAGTTTCTTCATTTGACGCCAAGAGTCAATTGTTGGGAACTTTGCAGCAGAACGGTTTCACAAAAGATCGCATCGTCAGTAAAAACGCGTAGCAGTAATTCACATCTTGGCTGCTTTGAAAAATTCTATTTTTGACTGTTGGCAGCGGGGGCTACCTTACAGCCATGTGGACTCCGTGTACAGCGATGTACAGCACCCTCTCCACACAGGCCTCGGTGCTACGTCATTTCCGGACTGACTACGTCACAACTAGTAGGTATATTGAAAAGTTTCTGTAAGGAGCTTCGGGTATTCTTGCAAAACTGATTCTCCCTCTCAGTATCGTGGTGTTCGTTAGTTTCGTTGCGCTTAGGTTCGCGAAGCCGTGTTTTTGTGTGAAACAGAGTTTCGAAAATGTTTTTTTCGTGTTGTGTTCCAAATTGTAAGGGAAATTATCCAACGGGACCGAAAGTGCAAGTGTTTTCGCTCCCGTGTGAAATTAAGAATGCAGAATTGAGAAGGAAATGGCTCAGCGCTGTGCCACGTGATTTCACACCTTCCAAATGTACAAAGGTAAGCATCTTTTAGTGTTATTAAACATATTATAGAATTATTATGTACATCCAAATATTTCTTTTTTCGTTATATTTATGATAGATGCACGTTTTATACACATTTTTCTCAACTACTAAAAGTGAGGTTAAGTGTATGGTTTGTTACAGGAATTAAGTGTATGGTTTGTTACGAAGTGAGAAACCGATTCGTGTATTTTAGAAATGACTAAAATTGTAGTCAATAAATATGAATTTATAAACTTTCTTAATACTCACATGATACTTTTTTTGTGCATTTAATATTTCCTCAAATGAAAATAGTTCTGTCGTGCGAGTAGCTCTATAGTAAAGAACTGAAATATTTTTACTCTTGCGACTTATAAATTTAGAATGTTAGTTTCATAGATAATGAAATGTTGTAGGTGGCTAATGTAAGATATCCATATTAATATGGACAAGTGAATAAAGAGAGATCTTCATACCCTATAGTAACTTCTTAACAAACATCTTCTTTATTGTTCATAGCATATGTGAAGCATATTAAGAAACTAACAGAAGTAATCCTGATCCAAGAATTTATGTATAGATATACTGACTTGAGATATCTCTGCTTGTTTTATTTACAGGTGTGTGAACTGCACTTCACAGAAGGCGATATAATAAAGGTCGCTGAATGCTACGACGAGAAGACAGGCAAGAAATTGTCTGTGCCTCTTACTAGGCCACGTTAATGCAGTCATCTGTTGAATATGATTACTAAGTAGAATGTTATAGTTTTAGACAATGTTTCCTGCAATAAATTTCTATTTACAAAATAGTGTTTATGTGTATGTATCTAGTACAGTGTGTATATATAATAAAATATGTTAATTGCCTCAAAATGTAATGAATTTAACCACATGTTGTGTGGTAAGTAATATTTTTATTAAAACCTTTGATAAAAATACTCTTTTTTTTTCCTTTTCAAATTTCCTGTTCCTGCTTGACATCTGAATTCTTCCCTCTATTAAGTTGTATCAAGCAAACTTAACGAATAGTCTACATAAATTTTAATACTAGCCTTGCGACTAATCTTAAATAAATAAAATCAAGATGCTTTATAGTACTTTGAATTTAGAGAAAGAAAATTAAATATTTTCACTGCATTTACATTTTTCAAACTTTATTAGCAATGTTTTTGAATGTATTTTGTTCTCACCAGACTAAAGGATTCAAATAATGAATTAAATAAGTTACATATACATGTATTTATAAAAAGGACTTTAAAAATGTGAGCTTTAATATTGTTGCCTTATTTTATTCAATATGACAATCGTGGTTGTACAAAGGAGCAGGATGAAAGAAAATATTTGATTTCATACAATAGATCTTATAAATATTGTTAACTAATAATTTAATGAGTTCATAAAATTATTTAATTTTATTTCAGTGTTTCTCTTACTTTGTGAGAATATTTTAGTTTGAAATCAATTTTGTGATTATAATTAAATATTTTTGTCAATGAATTTTTCCTATTTGGATGATTAAAATTTTGTTTTGCATGTTTATTAACTTATAATTTTAATTTTCTTCCAGTTTGTCCTAAATAGGTCTAAGGACAATCTGTATGAAATCAAAGCCACAAACGACATTTTCTAGTTCCATTCTTCCAATTTTATCTTTTGTGTTAATTAAATGGTTTTTGTTGGAAGGTATATTGTATATTTAATTTTATATTATTGACAAAACAATATTTACTCATATTTGTAATGCCAGAAATGTATAATAATAATAATTACAGTAGGGAAGATATTTCTCACATTTTATTTACAGTAATGCTTTGTTCATTAAATTTTCTGTGTATCAAATTAAAAAATAATCTCATGAAAAAAAGTTGACTAGTGAACCTTCTATTGGTGTGCAATCAACTTCATATATTATATTATTAAATTTAAATGTTATATAATTTAAACTATGTCTAGAAGTAATCAGCATTTCTAATTCAGGAATTTATTTAATTCTTGAATTTTATTTGAATAAGATATCCATGGCTTGTAAATAGGGAATGAGTGGAAACATGGTCATCATGTCTAGTGATGTAAGAATGTAGACATTTGTTTATTTCTTTAATATCATTAATAAATTCTAAATTTTTTCATGAGTATTATTATAACTTCAATATTTACTTTTATAACTACGGTAATTATTAATATTGGGAATAGTAAATTTAAAACCCAGGCACGATTGTACGCCGTTCGGCGTGTGAACTTGCGTGTTCTCTTAGATAAAACAGCGCTTGCCTTCTAGAGGTGACGTCACGACAGAGCGCCGAAGCCTTAGTGGAGAGGGTGCTGGTCAGATGCGTCCACGGTGGGCTGAGGAAGGGGAGTATACCCGGAAGAAATGCTGTCATCGAGCACATTGCTTATCGTGCCTGTCGCTACTAGATTGCCTGGGAGCCTACAAGCAAGAGTTTCCCAATGCTAAATTGGTCGCGTATTGCGGACTATCTCAAGAGATGATGACAGGCGCTAGGCGATAAACAACGGGACACGGCGGCCGGACGCTGCAACGTTGGCTAATTTCAACGACTGTAAATGAATCCGAACAGACGGACACTTCCTTGTTGTTGACAGAAGAAATAGAGGAAAGAGAGGAATGTTAAGAAATTATTCTGTAAAATCAGAAGAGATGGGGATTGGCATAAAAAATTTAAAGTATCGAGTAATTTTCCAAAAGTATCTATCGCTATCGATACCACCTGAGTATCGAGGTATCGAAAGTATCGAGGACCCATCCATAGTTTCTTCATTTGACGCCACGAGTCAATTGTTGGGAACTTTGCAGCAGAACGGATTCACAAAAGATCGCATCGTCAGTAAAAAGGCGTAGTAGTAATTCACATCTTGGCTGCTTTGAAAAATTCTATTTTTGACTGTTGGCAGCGGGGGCTACCTTACAGCCATGTGGACTCCGTGTACAGCGATGTTTTGGCGCGGAAACTCGCCAGAAATTGTATTACGCCTGAATTACGACAGAAAACGATCTTCTGTTCGGCTGAGACAACGGTACTTTGACAACTTCTTCAATACTCAATAATTCTTACGCTGAGGTAAACTAGTAGTTCTTAAATAATTGTCTTTCAGAATTTTCCCTTTTGCCACGCGAGGAAGCTATGGCAAAACGCTTGTAGACTACCCAATTCATCTTCTGTGGCTCTGCCAAAACTCTGATGAAGCTACTTTTCAGCCTCAACAAATGCATTGAAACAGTTTTTCCTTCGTTAACTATTAATTTGTTATTACAAAACCAATTTGAAACATCAGGTAAACTTTCTCTCTAAACTCTCTTTTCTCTAAAATACAATTATAAAGGTGTCATAGGTTAGATTTTAACACTTAACTCTGAATGTTCAAAATTTTCAAGATTGAATTATTCCCGGTGCCTTCCTAGAACTACAAAATTGGAGATAGAGATTTTTCCCTCAAATGCAATTTGTCCTCCATATTTATTTATTGCTATAACGTCATGTACATATTTTTTAAACTTTTAGTAGTTTTCGCGCAATATTACATACAATATTTTCAAATTCATTTGAATTCCATCGAAATTTTTACTTCAAACTTTTCTGAAGGGTAGCACTGTTAAAATTCACGTTCATTTTTCCGTTTATATATATATATATATATATATATATATATATATACATATATACACATACATATATATATATATATATATATATATATATATATATATATATATATATATATATTACAACGAACGCACAGATTTTAGTTACACTTGTAATTTAATT
>BLKR01007658.1:0-33495 GCA_011170035.1 Teleogryllus occipitalis
CACCACCACCACAACCTTCACCATCACCATAATCTTCACCAGCACCTCAACCTTCATCTCCGCAACCTTCACTTCCTTCACCATCGTCACCACCGTCCGCCTCTACCATCTCCCTCTTGACCGCTCTCCTCCATCCTGGCTACATCGGGTGTGCGGCGCGCCGCCTCGGGGCAGCAATTGCGGGTCGCGGCCAAGGCAGAGCGGAGCCAATGGGGCGCTGATGCGGGGCGGCATACGGCCCGGGCGGAGGGCGGGCAGACGCTCCGATAAGCTGCCCTGCCGTGAGAATTATTGCGTTGCGAGTCCATAAATAACCGGACGCCCGTGTGCAAAAAGACAGTCGAAGCGTTCGGCGTTGGCGTCACCTGTTCGCATTCCTACGGGCGGAGATTTTGATTTATTCGGTAAACGAAATGAATTTTCAGGAATTGAAACTAACGTTTTCAGTCTTCTTTATTTAGGTGCGGCGGAGCGATATTGCCGAAGGCTGTGTGTGAATGTGCGCTTGTTTTGTTCGATCACGCTTTGCCGAGCAAATCGCTCGTTACATTGATTTTTTTATACGAGATGATTTAATCGTAAATTCAGAAATTCTAGAGCTTTATTGAGGGTGTATTTTGTAAAACGAAGCGTACTAAGTAGTTGAATTCGAAAGAATTTTAAGAATTTAATAATAGATAAGAGTATTTTTTGCCTCGCGGGATCGCCTAGACTCCAAGTTCTTTTTTTATTTATTTCTCCTCCACTTTATACCTTCGTCTTTGTTTCTCCGATACTTACGTAGATTCTGTTTTTTTTAAACAAAACGTTTTACATATTTCATATTATATATTACACAATAGTTTACAAGCATTTGATGCACGGATGCTATTTGGAATTATTAATCATAAAATGATGATAATTATTTGCTTTCTTTACTATAGCGCACTAAATAAAGAATAAGGTTGTTTCCAGAAAAAAACCTAATTTATTCTCATAACTAAACATAGGTGTCTTTCTTACTCGTATAAGAATGTTTCAAACGGAGATATCAAATCGTAATAGACAAATACCCCAAATTATCGCGCAGAAACCACAACATAATACTATAAAACGGAAATGGACACGTTTTAAGAATTTCTTATTTGTAATTAAGATGTCAAATGTGGTATTTCTGTCTCCAACCGCATAAAAATCAAATTATTTCCAACAAAAGCAACTTAAAAACATAAAATTGTTCAAAACATGTAAAAGTGGACATAAATAGCATATATAAAAGGAGAAGTTCATGGGAATAAAATTCAGTGTGCTGAAAAAACATTATTTGCCCTTTGTATCAAAAAAGACCCCAAACAGAGTCCATGAATTATGAGTTGAAGAATTTCTCTTTCCTACTGCTTCATGAATCATAACACCCTGTTGATGCTGCCATCGGCACACTTCCATACCAACCACTCGTCTAGTACAAGTGCATTCGGCAATCTTTCGTGAGTTTGAGATCAGCTTCTCTAAGCCACGAGGCACCTGAAAATTCGTCTTCTATAACACTTTTTTTTTCAATGTATTCTGATATGAAAACAACGAAGCTGAGTAAAACTAGTGCCAACTGTTGCAGAACAAAAGGATCATTATTTATATATTGTTTCCGTTGAATAAGTGTTTTGTCAATTAGTGGCAATATTTTCTTCGTTATTATTCCGAAAGTGTATTTAATTTCTTTACGATTAAATTAGAAAGTGTATGTTGCGTAAGGTATTTTATTTTGAATACTTTATATATTCATAACCAGTCACGTTATGCGAGTACAGGTATTCTGACTCGAAAGTAAACATTTCTCTTTTCTTAGTGCTGCTGAGAAAAGAGAGTTGTGTCACGCTGTTCAGTGTCACCTGAGATGTTTAAAGGACTTTCTTCGACGCACTGAGAATGTAAAGAGGGAAGTCGAGAGTTGCAAAGTCTTGACTTGTGGAACAAAATCTTTTGTTACGAAACTTCATTTTAAAAGGAACTGTTGCAGTTTTAACGGAATATAAAATTTGTTGCACTTCGGGCACTGAGCTCCATCTCCTTTGAAATGCCTCAATTTTTGGACGATATTGGAATCACCGTTCAAATTTGAAATAAAAAAATACGGATATAATACGGTTATAAATATAAAATACGGTTGTCATAGATAATATTTCAACTATAGTTTTCAGGGAAAACAGAATCATTAAAAATTATTAATTTCAAACCTGCTAGAATAATTCACTTCCTCATGAAAGATAATTGTTTGCTGAATATACAATGTAATGAACTGCACTTATTCTATCTTATATCAACTATCTAATCAATAAATAATTGCAATTTATTTCACTTTTATGTCAGTAACGCACATCAAAATAACGACACTAATAATAATAACAATAATAATAACAATAATAATAATAACAATAATAATAATAATGCACTTCCTTATGAGTTTATAATAGTGTAAATCCTCTTCATAGCATATATTATTTAAATCTCTTAGACGTGATATCTCTTGTCGCATGCTGTAACATTTACAGTCCCCTTTTAATGGACGTTCTCTGATTTATATTTTAATGTTCCTTACTTTACAACACATCTCAAAAGAGTCGAGAGGATCCCATTAACAACTAAATGTAACCATTCCAACTATCAACAATTCTAACCATTCCAAATATCAACAATATTATAAGTACAAATTCATAAAATATACTTAATGTAGTTCTGAATATTTATCCTCAGATTTAAATACGTGTAAACGAAATGCACGTATACGATATATGCTTTCGCCCCACGTTACTCTATGTACCGCTGTATATGCAGTATTTGAATTCGTGTTAAAACGAACCGATTGTGGCCGGCACTCATTAGATAAAGAGCTGCTTTGAAGGGAGTAGCCAAGGCTCATGCTAGCCCCACGCGGCCTCTTGTCGTGTCGTTACTCGCAGATGACGGCGCCGATGATCGGCCCAGTGAACCGCCGTCGCTTCGGCCACTCGATTACTCCCGCTATAACAATATATCCGCCTCGATCACCTCGTCTCGACACATTACTCGCTTAATACACCCAATAGGGCATTCCGTTTTTACCGCATAAATTGCTCCGTTTCATAAATGACGTAACTGCGGAGGCTCTCTCAATGTATATAGCAATTTGAATCTGAGTGAAAATCAGAGTATCAAATTGTTTTATCGGAATATTTGAGAAAATTCTGCAGCTGCGATTTTTTCACGCACGCAGCAGAAATTAGACATTCGGCAAATTTCATCCGATAAACTGAAAAAATATATCTGCAGTGCGATGTCAAGCAGGTTGTCACAAAAAAGCCATGTAATTTCGTGTACACCGCACGGAATTGTGTCCGGCTTAAAGCACGAAGAGAGATGCTGTTGTGTTAAGGGCCCCCGTACATTGCATTCCTTTTACGTTCAACGTTGTGTTGTGTCGGACGCAAAAAAAATCCTATTAAGCACTTGAGCAGTTTCTAGGTAATCTAGGTTTATGTCCAATTAATAAACTGAATTAGCGCGAAAAACGTGAACAAGTGCCGCGCGGGTAGCGTTTGTGAGGTAATTGGGCAGCAACCGGGTGAGCGGAGAGCGGAAAGTGCGGGGTCCGAGGGACTGGCGGCGGTGGGAAATGAGAGAGTGAGAAGTTGCCTAATGTCGCCGAAGTGAGAGTGAAAGCAGAAGGAGCGCGAATGCTGAAGTTTGGCGCGAGCGGTTGAAGAGGTGGAAGGGGGAATACAGTGTGGGCGGGAGATGTTGTCGGAATTGAGCTGGAACGACAGGGTTGGAAGCGATAACCACGGAGAATGTAGCAATGGAGTTGAGTGGATGGTAACTTTATAGAGAACGCGTAAGTTAACACCCGATTTTGATAGCACTGGAATTGACGCGATGTCTCAAAATGGCGTTCTCCACATTCTTCAATTTCCATTGAAAGGAGGGTAGTTGGTTCTTGACTTTTCGAGGCGAAACTGGATTCCATGAAAACAGCGGAAAAATACGCATCGAAAAGGAAAGGTAGTGTCATTTTTCTTTAATCTACTTTAACTATGTAAATGGAATTTTAGTTATCAAATAATGTTTTTTAAAAATGATCGTGTTGATGATAGTGTGCTTGAAGAATGAGAACAATGATTGAAAGGTTAGGAGACAAATAATGCCACAAACCCTGTGAAGCAGCTCAGATTTGATGGAGATAATCAATATTTGACACTGTTCTCGGCTAGTTGGGAACGTTGCGTTGCAACCGGTTTGTTATAGTTTTATCCATATACATATACCAGTCATCTTAATAAGCAGAAATAGTTTGCACTGTATCAGTTGACAAGAATTCGGCGGTGACAGCCTTATCTACATTTGATTCTCGATACCCATTCTGGCTGCCTTAGTTCTGACAGGCTATTTTTTTCCTTTATGTAGTTGTAGTTTAATTTACTATTCCATTGTGTAGAATATCCAACTCATACTGATGTATATTTGTTTCCTTTCTCTAATAATATTGCTTTCAAGCTTATTTTAGATAAGTAGACGAACAATCGCCACGATTCTAAGTTGTGTTCCATTCTGAAGCTTGACAAGAGACCTTTAATTGTGAATTGTGGCTTGCGGTGGGCATGCGAGAAATTTGATGGGCTGTTCGTTGATCCCAATTACTGGCTCGGGCACGAAGACCTTGGACGGGACGGCCTTCATCTCAACTCCCGAGGTGCATGGAAGCTGGGATGTCTTCACGACCAAGTAATACAGTCGCATTTACTTGGAAAGTGACCGGAGGAAGGAGTAGTAGTAGCGCCATGTACAGTGATGGTTTCGAGAAAGGAAGCGACGCGTTTGGTGACTGCTGCGGGGGAGGTGACGGAGACTACGCGTGTGACTGCTGCGGGGGAGGTGACGGAGATGTCGCGAGTGACTGTTACGGGGGTGGTGACGGAGACGACGCGTCTGGTGACTGCTGCGGGGGAGGTGATGGAGGCGACGCGTGTGACTGCTGCGGGGGAGGTGACGGAGACGACGCGTGTGACTGCTGCGGGGGAGGTGACGGAGACGACGCGTGTGACTGCTGCGGGGGAGGAGATGGCAGTGACCGCGGCGCAGGAACCTAGGAAGGATGCATGGGACCTGAACACTGACTTTCAGGTGAGGAGAGGCTTCACTAGATTGTTGCAGGTGAACTGTCGTAGTATCATGAATAAGGAAACCGAACTGTGGAATTTAATTGAAGCATGTGATCCTGATATCGTGATAGGAACTGAATCTTGGCTTTCGAACGCGGTAGCAAACCCGGAAATTTTTCGTTCAGACTACCTTACGTTTAGGAGAGATCGCGAAACCAGAGGCGGTGGTGTTTTTATTTGCGTAAAAAACACTTTTAATATCAAGTCAAATTGGGTTGATAAAGAATTTGAAATGATGGGTGTAGAAATTTTTTGTTCGGGAAGTATCTTAGAAATAATTGCTTGCTATCGTCCGCCGGGCAATAGTTATGAAATCTTAGGCGCGCTCTACGAAAGAACAAAATATATAAATAGCCGTCATGTAGTCATTGCTGGAGACCTAAATCTCCCAGACGCAAATTGGAAAGGGATTGTTTGCGAAGGGAAAGTACAACAACTAGTTAACAGACTTGTCTGGGACAGCGGATTAGCACAGGTAGTAGACCGGCCCACCCGACAGGACGCGATTCTGGACATTTGCCTAATTAGACCGAAGGACTTATTTTTGTCGTGTGACGTTTTAGAAGGCATAAGTGATCATAAAGCCGTTTTAGTCGATTTACAGTTAAGTATTTCAAGGAAAAATATTGCGACAGGTATTCTAGTGAGGGAATACAAGAAAGCGAATGTAGCAGAGTTTCAAAATTACTTAAGAGAACGGTATGGCGAATTCCTTAGTATAGGAGGAGGAATGGAAGAAATATGGGAAGCGTTTAAAAATATTCTAGTAAATGCCGAGCAGGCATTTGTACCAAGTAAATTGTTAAAAGCAAAATGCGATTCGGAATATTATAATGCGAAAATCAGACGGTTGAAAAGAAAAACCAGAGAAGCGTTTAGCAACAGACACTGTAGTGAAAACCATATGACATTATTTCGAAATTATTCAAAAGCTTTGAGGAAGGAAAAGAAAATCGCAGAGGAACATCATTTAACTCATATTCTTGATGCGGAGGGCAGTAAAAATTGGTCGGCATTTTTTTAAATACGTTCGTAGAAGGAAGGGAAATAAAGATGAGATTCCAGTTGTTCGGGTTAATAATTCGCCAATATCGGACGATTGTGAAAAGCTAATGCTTTTAACGCGTATTTTAGCTCCGTTTTCAAGCAAAAGTCAAATTGTATTCAGATACCATCACTGTCAGATAGAAGTCTTTTTCATATTAATGTAAATACTTTGTGGAAAAGAATAAAATTAATGAAGAGAGGGAAATCACGAGGCCCGGATTCTATTTCCACGGACGTCATTAAATTAGGTGGAGAGGCTATTATACCATATTTAATTAGGTTATTTCATGTATCGATAAACAACGCTTGCGTACCGGAAGATTGGAAGCTGGCTCTCTACGTACCTATTTTTAAAAGTGGCGACAAGACATTACTTAGTAACTATAGACCGGTAAGTCTTACATCAGTCGTATGCAAGCTTATGGAACATCTAATTTCTAGCTATATCAGGAAAGAATGGGAGGACAAGCAATGGCTTTATCAGGGTCAACACGGTTTCAGGAATGGTTTTTCGTGCGAAAGTCAGCTAGTCTCACTTTTACAGGACCTAGCCGACGTAGTTGATGAAGGTGGTAGGGTCGACGCGATTGTAATTGATTTTGCCAAAGCTTTTGATGTTGTTCCACACGATCGTCTTGTAAAGAAATTAATAGATTCGGGTTTAGACACTAGAGTGGTAGCGTGGATAAACGAACTACTTCGTGACAGGACACAAAAGGTCCGAATCGGAAATTACTTTTCAACTTCGCGAAACGTCACGTCAGGAATTCCACAAGGGAGTGTCATCGGCCCACTCATGTTTCTTGCCTTCGTTAATGATTTACCGACAAGTTTAGTATCTAATGTACGACTCTTTGCAGATGACTGCGTAATTTATAGAATTGTTAACTCGGAGGAGGACGAGAATATTTTGCAGCGAGACTTGGACAAATTACATATCTGGGCGGATACAAACGGCATGGAAATAAATAGTTCAAAGAGCAAATCCATCACGTTTGGTAGGGGTCGAAGTTACAATGAAACCGCATATAAATTGAATAATAATATTATACCTCGAGTCACGTCTTGCAAATATTTAGGAGTTCAGCTAGACAGTAAATTGACATGGGAAAATCAAGTAAATTTCGTTGTAGGGAAAGCATGGAGATCTTTGTATTTTATTATGCGGATTCTCAAAAAGAGTTCAGTGAGTGCCAAAGAACTGGCATATATGTCATTAGTGCGACCCATATTAGAATATGGCGCGATATGTTGGGACCCATACAGACTTTTGCAGCAAAGAAATCTAGAAAAGGTTCAGCGTAGAGCTTCAAAATTTGCTTTCAGGGGTACCAGGAATAAAGTATGGGAGTCACTCGAAACAAGGAGAATGAAATCGCGTCTCTATGCTATGTATAAAGCGTACACAGGCTTTCGACCGTGGAAAGAAATTCAAAGTCGATTAGGGAAACCTACATATTTCGGCAGAGCGGATCACATGCACAAAATTCAGACAAGAATTCAGAAAACGGACGTTGGGAAATATTCATTCGCGAATCGAACTATTAGAGACTGGAACGACTTGCCTGTGACAATCTTTGATCCCTTCCCTCATGATGTCAGCAAATTTAAAAATAAATTAAATTCCTAGATGTTTATATGTGTCTTATTACCTCCTATGTAAAGTATGTTATATTATAACTATTATTATTATAACATTACTATTATTACTATTACTATTATTATTATTATTATTATTATTATTATTATTATTATTATTATGTGCAGTGGCGTGTAGTGCAGTGATGTGAAGTTGAGGGAAAAGAGTGTGTCAGAATCACATTAAAATGTGATTGGCAGTATGGTGAGGTGAGACGAGGCGACGTGAAGTGAAATGAAGTGATGTGAAGTGAAGTGATGTGAAGTGAAGTGAAGTGAAGTGAAGTGGAGTGCTATGGAAGCTTGCACGGTGAAATGTTTATGTTAATTTGTAAAGTGTGTAAAATTTGTAAAATTTTGTATAGTTGTTAAGTTTTGTAATGTTTAGTTAGTGTATTCTGCCACCAAGTTCTGGAACTTATTTGCAGAATTAGTAATAAATCTAATCAAATCTAATTAAGCCGCTGGGTAGAAGAGAATTCTAGCGGCTGGCTGCTCTGATCAATAATAGCTTCTCCGATCAACACTTTCTAATCCCTGGCATCTCCGATCAGCAACAGATGGCAAAGCGCCGGAACACCGGCGATGCCGGATTAGTGGTAGCTCAGTGCATCAACTGATGTCACTGCAGCGCCTCTGACCGGGTGGTCCTAGGTTCGAATCCTCACTGTGGCAGGATTTTCGACACTAGCTTTTCAGCTAGGTCGAATTCAGTCGCTGTCTGGAGGAGAATTCAAGAAGCCGGCTGCTCTGATCGGTAGTTTTTCGTGGTTTCTCCGATCAACACCAGGCGAATACCGGAGCAGTACCCTACCAAACGGGCCACGGTCCGCGCGCGATTCCTCTTCCTTGTCCTATCCTCTCCCCTTACACACCCACACTTACAGTAACATACACTGCACTACCACATATTCCGGGAGACCAGTCGGGAGCTTGTCCCGACAGGGGCGGTGTCCCGCTGGTGAGAAAGCCATCCTTAGGGGGAAAGCCCGTTAGCCGACGGTAGTTCGGTACCGGATCTCGCCATCCTGCGGAGGAAGATTACCGCCATCTCCCGAGGTATAACATTCACTACACTTACGGGACTAATGGCCTAAGCTGTTGACGCGTCCGGAATCACCAAGCAACCGGCAATGCCGGAGCCAATGCCGTAAAACACGGACAACGTACTGGGCGTGATCTTTCCTTCCTCTTCCTTCTCCTTATCTCACCCCTTATTTTCACACACTTATACATCGATTAAAGCATTAAGCTCATTGTCACTTGATCAGCTGTGACGCTGCCCTCCAATTGCGAGCTTGAACGTCATCATGCTTTCGATTGTCAACGGACATAATGTTTTAATCGAAATATCTCTCTTATAAACACTACACCACTACGCATGTCGGGAGACCATTTGGGAACTATCTTCTTCTCTTTTTAGGAAGTTCTCTTTTTAGAAAGATATTCTTCCTTCCTCAAAAACAATGTTGAGGAAGGGAGAATGTGGGCAAGGTGGAATATTCAGGATATGGCATGGCAGTTATTAGAGGACAAAGGGGAAAGGATCAGTATGTTTGATAAATACAGAAAAAGGCTTAGTTTGTAGCGTGTTATACTACTTCTACTACTTCTAATGTATTTAGTTTTTTATTTATATTATTAAGCGAGTCCACTGTTGAGTCTACAAAACTGTAAAATAAATTCAGGCTTTAAAATGAAGTCAAGCTAATAAAAGCCGACCGGGATAGCCGAGGTCGCTAATGCTGAAGGGCCATTGATCCCTCCAGCCTGAAAGGTCGTGGTTTCGAATCCTGCTTGGGGTATGCATGTTTGTGTCCGTATATAGTGTAGAATGTGAGTTCCTCTACCATTATCCCTCGAAGTTCAAAAAGAATGCTAATTTGGTCTCTGTGTGACCTACTAGTTGAAAAGCGATCTTTAAAAATTGATGAAAAATGCAAATACTTTTGTATGCACGTATAGCGTTGGAGGCTCAATACTAAGTTAGTATGGTTCTATTCATAAAACTGGAATGTTGTAGGTGTACAACTGCGCCTATTGATGAGAGGAAAAACGTCAACTGAAAATATACATTTAAATAATATTTTGTTATATTTTGCTGAGGTAACTTTAGTAACAGTGTTATAGTATTATAACACTACTTGAACCCTCAAAAGTGTATCCCATCCGCACAAGTTTTCACACTTGGATTCGAACTCACGTACTAAGGATTAAGTACTAAGGTATGAGCATAACAACCGTAGCAATTTGCTCAAACAGTTTTACGACCTACCCGACTCTTTAAAAAGGAAGTTGAGCAGGTAAAACTCACATATTTTTAAAACAATAAATGACTTTATTTTAAGGAATATGTTGCCGTGTATTGTTAGTATTAATAGTTTCTTACCTTTTCAAAAGTCAGTTTTTGAATTCTTTTACAAAACATTGCATCTAAAAATAATTTCAAAATTGTCAGATCCCAAACACTGAAGCAATAAAATTAGTAAACCATTATAAAATATTTTTTAAAAAAATTATAATATACCTGAATCTGGGATACTCATTACATATTCAATCTAGTCTGTGTAGATATTATGAGTTGGTAAATTGCTGATAAAAGTATAAAGGTTTCTGTATTTAAAAAGCGCAGAAACTATTAACTTTATTTAAAGATCTAATTTTGAAAAATATATTTTATGAAGGAAAAACTCTACAAATAATATTGTTGTTGCAAGAAGATGCCGAAACAATATTAAACTTTTGAAATTTTTGAAAATTCGGTAAGTTCAACGGAAATCGGACCTTGCTGGTTTTATAAGCGTACTTTTGTCTATCCCAGAAAAAAATAAAGAAATAATATGGAGTCATTTTTATAACATTTTGCAAATGTCGAAGTCTTATGTAAAGTAATACTGTCAAAGCACAAAATCAGTTTCAAATTCACTGGGGCTTGAGTCTGCCAACATCGATTGGGGAATATCAATTTGGGAGAAAATTCTTTGAATGGTTTAGGCAATAGATTCTGCATTGACGGGCAGGCGGACAGACTGATGGACTGACGGATAGACTGGCGGACAGGCTGACGGAGATTGATGGGCTGACTGACGGACAGACAACGAGCTAACTGACAGAGAGACTAACGGGCAGACGAACGAACATCCCGACGGGTAGACAGACGGTTTCCCATACATCAATTTCTAGGTATCGTGTAGCCACAAAAGTAGATTCCCATTTTCCAACGTGTTAGATGAAGTAATTTATTAACATAGGATCAACTATTATCTCTTTTTCTATATTAGGAATCCCAATAAGAGGTTTTCCGCCAAAAGTGCCGTTTTTCGCTTTTACGTTACATTACGTAGTCATTTAAATAGTTTCTCTTTACTACGTAAGTACGTAGAACCTAAGGATGAAGAAATATTGATGAAGACGAAAACATCTTCAGTTTGGTAGCAGTGTTTTACTAATCTGTGATAATGTAGCAATGAAACCGTATAGTTCTGATGTGAAGGCAATTTAAATGGAAATAGTATACAAAATATTCCAATTATTTTTAATAACGTACGTGTAAAACATTAATTAAAAGTCATAAATAAAGTGTGACCTGAGTATCCCACATATTGTGTGGTGTTTACTTATCACAAGTAGAAAAGTAAACTCGAGAGAGCTCTACTTAGGTTCTAATTCTTTGAATATGAACGTGTTCCGAGTAGATATGTCGAGCAGAGAGCGACTCGGGAGCTACGCCTCAAAGTCTCTCTTTTCAGGCGTAGGGGAACCGTCCGTCACTTCAAGTTCTCTGAGCGTGGGACGACTTCGGTTAGTGGCTTCTTTGGACTCTGCAACGATGGGAAGGGATAGATGGTTGATTGGTTGGCTGTTAGTGATTCCGGGCACGTCAACAGCTGTAGTCATTATTCACGTAAGTGTTGTGTATGTTTTTTCATCGGGAGGGGAGCGGGATCTTTCCCTGCTGGATGGCGAGGACCGGCACCGACGTACCGTCACGGCTAGCAGGCGATCTCCCAACATGTTAGTGTGTGTGTAAGGGATGCGGACACGACAAGCATAGATCGGAGAAACCACAGAAAACAACGAATCAGAGCAACCGGCCGCTAGAATTCTCCTCCAGACAGCAATTGAATTCGACCTAGCTGACAAGCTAGTGTCGAAAATCAAACCACTATCGGGTCTCGAACTCAGTGACTGCAGTTCCGGGATCAGAAGCACTGCAGTGACATCAGTTAATGCACTGAGTCACCTCTCGCAGTGGGAAGGGATAGAACAGTCAGTCAAAATTTTAATACATGCATAGAGAAAGATATTTTTACAGGATGATTCACCTATAGATATCGTATGTGGTCCTGTGAATCGCGAACAATGTTGGTCCTGTGTATGGCGCAGGATTCACCTATAGATAACGTATGTGGTCCTGTGAATCGCGAACAATGTTGGTCCTGTGTATGGCGCAGGATTCAACTATAGATAGCGTATGTGGTTCTGTGAATTGCGGGCAATGTTGGTCCTGTGTATGGCGCAGGATTCACCTATAGATAGCGTATGTGGTCCTGTGAATCGCGGACAATGTTGGTCCTGTGTATGGCGCAGGATTCACCTATAGGTAGCGGGCAATGTTGGTCCTGTGCATGGCTCAGGATTCACCTATAGATAGCGTATGTAGTCTTGCGAACCGCGGTCCATGTTGGTCCTGTGTATGGCGCCGTTCCCTCCGAAACAGTTCATGAGATCTTTCGCTCGCCGCCCCGAGGCTCGTCCAGAAGATGTGCCAGTGGGGTTTGGGGTGACGAGCGCTTTATAACGGAAGGAAGTTGGGCTGTGGCACCGGGGCGATCGCGCCGGGTAGAGAAAACGTCTGTCACTTCAGGGTCTCTGAGCGTGGGAAGACCTCGGGTTGTGGCTTCTTTGGACTCTGCAACGATCGGAAAGGATAGAGCTATCTGTCAAAATTATAATACATCCGGAGAGAAATTGTTTTTACACGATTCACCTGAAGATAGCGTATGTGTTCCAGCAAATCGCGGACAATGTTGGTCCTGTGTATGGCGCAGGATTCACCTATAGATAGCATATGTAGTCCTGTGCATCGCGGACAATGTTGGTCCTATGTATGGCGCAGGATTCACCTATAGATAGCGTATGTGGTCCTGTGAATCGCGGACAATGTTGGTCCTGTGTATGGCACAGGATTCACCTATAGATAGCAATGTTGGTCCTGTGCATGGCGAAGGATTCACCTATAGATAGCGTATGTGGTCTTGCGAATCGCGGTCCATGCTGGTCCTGTGTATGGCGCCATTCTCTCCGAAACAGTTCATGAGATCTTTCGCAGCGCCGAGGCGAGGCGCGTCCAGAAGAGGAGCCAGTGGGGGTGGGGCAGGCGGGCGCTTCATAACGGAAGGAAGTTGGGCTCTGGCGCCGGGGCGATCGCGCGCGGAGATAGCGGGCACCGCCGCCTCCGCTGCGGGCCGTGGAGGGGGCGGGGCCGGGGTGAGGGGGGGGAGCGACGCCTCGTGCGCGGAACGGCCCGAATTAGCGCGAGTCCAGCTGCGGCCGCGAGGGGCGCTATTGCGGCCGGGCAACTTCTCGCGGATATTGAGTTCCGCCGCGCCAACTGTCGCACGCTGCCCGCCCGCCCGCCGGCCGCTGTACCTTGCGCCCGTCCGCCGCCCCCACCCACGCACTCGCACAGTAGCTGGAAGGCGACAGTGCAAGGAGTGCACGGAATTATCAGCATTCAGTTTTGGGATTTAAGTAATTTAAAGAGCTGAATTATTATATCACACCTAGACAATCTTCAAATGAATAAACCCCAACGCATATATAGTCACACCTACCTCAATAAAGAAAATCAATAAATAAAATGAAATTCAATGTTTCTACATCCACATCTCCAACACTTCCAATTCCAATTACAACTATTCTATTTTTCCATCCCTCCCTATCCCATCCCTTGCCATCCCCTCCTGTTCGGTCACCATTTATATGGGGGAAAACAAGAGTTCCATTTCATTGGTCCCCATGCTGTCATGAGTTCACTCAACGCGGGTATTGCTTATGTATATGCCGCAGAAGCAAAAAAACTGGTAAAGGCTACCTCCCAGAGTAACTGTATCAACCGGATGTTTCAAAATCTGTCTCATCAGAGGCACTCACGATCTGTAAATCGCTCAAAAAATGTAATTTAAAACATATGAATAAAGTTACCATCGAGTAAAATTTTTTCGTCTGAAATTGATATTACGAGTTTTCTTAATAGTGAACAACTCAGAACATAAAAAAAATTCTTTCCAACTTTTTCAGCCTTGAATCTATGCTATACACCAGGCAGCAGTGGGGAAAGCCAAGAATAACTACACTTCACGTGCGAACAGATTTCAGTCATTTATGACAATTGTAAAACGAACTGATTTTAAAATCTCTGCCTAAAAGTACCATAATTCAATGACATGAATATGTTTTTCACTTCTCGTTCAAATCTTGAGTTCTCCTAGAATGGCATTTGCGCCCAAGAGTTAAACAAGTTCAGTCCCTGGACCATACTAGGGAAAACACCGCGTAAGAGATATGACAGTTTTACCAGTTGTGATTAACCATATTTTGATGACATCACAGGTTATGGTTGCTCAGGACATCAATTGATGTCACCGCAATACAAATGCCTCTGACCGCAAATGCCTCTGACCGAGAGGTTCTTTCTAGTCCTTATGGTTGTAGGATTTTCGACACTAGCTATAGAAGGAGAACGAATTCAGCTGCTGCTTCGAGAAAAATTATTGCGCCGGCTGCTTTGATCAGTATTTTGCTGTGGTTTCTCTTATCAAAACCAGACGAATGCTGGAGCAGTAGCCTAACAAATGGGCCACGGACCACGAGCGATGTTTCCTTCCACTTCCTTGCCCTATCATCGCCCATACTTACACACACTAACATGCACTGCACTATACAATGTAAGTGTGTGTGTGTGTGTGTAAGTAAGTAAGTAAGTAAGTAAGTAAGTAAGGGCTGAGGATAAGAAAAGAAGCGCAAAGATAAATCGCGCGTGGTCGGGGACCTGTTCGTTAAGGTACTACTACTCGACTCTATAATTTTCCACCAGTCAGCGGCTGAATTCTACCTAGCTATGTAGCTTTTGCCGAAAATCCTGACATCGTCGGAACTGGAACCCTGGGACCTTCCGGTCAAATGCACAGCAGTGACATCAATTGATGTCCTGAGCCACCTACGCCAGTGCAGATACTCGTGTTTACTCGGACTCACTTGAACCGAATTCACGCCGGGGTTGAACGAGATCGTCCTCTTTGGAGAGTTTTATGCCCGATCCTGGATTCTGACAGAGACACATTTACTTCATTTTTAGGTGTCTCATTTCAAAATGAATCCCCTCGTTACCCCAACAGTGACGTCCATCCAGTCAAAGTAACTGCCAGAGGCTACGCGTGAGTATATTATTAAATTCATTCATAGTTAGCAACGAAATGAATATGGTAGGTACCTAATAATTCACAGTTGCTTAAATATTTTTAGTTTTGAACAATAGCAGGGGAGAATTTGACCATGAGAACGATAGGTCTGGAAAACGGGTCGGAAAAGTCGTTCAGTGTCCCTGGTGCTCACCCATGGGTGTTTACTAACTTTGTGTGTGTGTATGTGGGGGGGGGGGGGTCGGGGAACGCAAGTCATTGAATCTGTTAGAAGAAACTATAAATAAAGAAATAAAAATAAATTTAACTAATTTCCAGCAGAAAAAAATCTGCTAAACATTCCACGCAAAATAGTTTTCCAAAATCTAGCACGCACACTTCTGAAGAACTAACAAAATACCCTTATATTTTATTTTCAATCTTCATGAATACTGCAATATAATATATTTCCTGACATACGAAGAATTTTAAAAAAATGTTGTTCCATAACACCGTAGTATGAATAGCAAATATTTTTGGAGGGCAATCTCTTCCTTGGATCGTTGGGTTGCTTATCGTCTTCTGTGTCAGTGATACATTGGACATGAGAATTTCATCGATACACGCTGCGTGACAAAAGGCGGAATACCACAACACATTTGCATTTTCCAGTCAAAATTCGAACTTTTTTTTTACTTTTTAAATTTTTTAAAGTTTTATTTATTTATTTATTTACTTTTTTTGACGTGCTGGGTAAGCAACGTAAACCACGATCTCCTTTCACACGGATGGAATCTGTGTAGTGTTCTTCCAATTTGTGCTTGCATTGGAAATTAGTACTATGATCTAATGAGATGATTCTGCTGAGATGAAAACGTATTAAAAAAATGCCGACCGGCCCCTGCAGCCCTTGACCGACCCCTGCGATCCGTGCATGCGCCGGGGGTCCGTTTGTCCGCCCGGGGGGCAGCTTGGGCCAGTGCGCGCCGCGGGCGGCGGCGGGGCGCTCGCGCCGTCGTTTTATGGGGGGCGTCGGGGGCGGGGGTGGCGGCGGTGGCAGCGGGCTGCCGCGCCGCCAATATCGGGCGGCGGGCGGCCGCGGCGCGGCGTGGCGCGCTGCGGCGGTCGGAGGCGGGGCGGCAGCTGCGGCGGCGGCGGCGGCGTCCTCTCCGATATTACGCGCTAACTACCACCGCCAATAAGCGCTGCCTTTGCCGCCGCCGCCGCCGCCGCTTGTAACGACCCGCGACGACCGCTCATTACGCGCGCATCGGCCGCAGCCGCCGCCTCCGCCTTCGCGGGCCCCCCGCCGCCGCCCCCCCGCCGGGCCCCCTGCACCCCTCGTGCGACTGTTGCCCCTCCGCGCCCCCGCGACGAGCCAGACGCGGCGCGGCGCTGCTGCTAATGTGTGGCCCAGCCGAGGCGGCCCGCGAGCGGCTTGTGCTGGAGCTGCACCGCGTTCGAACAGTTCTGCGACTGCGCATGCGCTCCAGTGCTCCAGAAAGAGGGGTTTTCTCTTTCGAAAAGGGAGCAGCTCGGGTACATTCACGGGGCGAATTCAGTGAGTGGCTTCTAGCCCTTCAGTGGTCGCGTTCACAATTGGAACGTGAGTGGTCACGTGGAGTATAAAATTGTCCATTAAACAATATTCTCTATTATGATCCAAACTGTTTCCGGCGCTTATCGCTAATGCACCAGTTATCACTTGAGTCGTATTTCGCTATAACTCAATAGCTGGGACGACTGGTCAGGGGGAAACCCCACTAGCCAGTTCCGACTAGTAGGTTGGCGCCGGATCTCGCCATCCAACGGGGGAAGATCACCGCCATGTCCCGAGAAAAAACATGCCCTACACTAACGGGACTAATGACCAAAGCAGTTACGCGCCCGGAAACATGAAACAATCAATCAATAACTGGGACGAAAGATACTGAAAAATATGTGCCAAAAGTTTGTCAACTCTCGCTGTAAACAGCGAATGAATAAGAGTGAATTACAACAGTAATCCACGCAATGACTGAAGGGCTAGACGGCTTTCATGAAAGCATCGTCCCCCAAACAAGTGCTACTCGTATTCTTCGCATTCTGCCGGGACATCACGACGGGCCATGTGTATTAACCAAAAGAAACCGGTAAATTATTTAAAAATCGCTTTGAGATGTGTCTTCAGCAAAAGTACAATTGCGCAGCAGTCGAACAAATAACCAGCCTCTCCGTGGTGTTCCGTGTGTGCCCTGTGCAGACTGCCCGCGCGCAGATTTTGCTATAGCTGCACCGCGATGATGAAGCACTTCGAGAGCGCATGCGCTAACGTGTGATTGACAGCAGGGCTGGAGATACGGAACCTTTCTTCCCACATGCGCATGCGTCAGGGTCGAGGTCAAAGAGCCACTTGCTTGCACCGCTTGAACACCTTAAGGGGGAAGATACAGCAGTTAAATTTTTATTAATTTTGCACTTTTTTTCTTCATTAAAATCTTACTTCACAGCAGTAAAAATGAACTGATACTCAGATATATATTTCTTCTGCAAGAAAAAATTTGCTTTTAACTTTAATTTTTTTTTTGTTTTGAAAAATCAAAATTCATGCACTGACTTAGTGTTTCCCTGATAACTCAAATAATTTTCAAAAACTTTACAGATTTCTTCTTTTAATTTGTTAGAAATACTCACATGTAGAAAACAATGCTCTCTCATTGAGGTCACTGGATAAATAATATTTTTAATTTGAATCCAAAATTAATATATTGATTATTAATAGCTTTTTTCAGTTTTACAATTTTTTATTACAAAAAATATTGATCTAAGGTTTATGATTTAGCATGGTCTTGTAGACAATACTTTACCAAATGTATCTTAAAAATTTCGTAGCTTTAAAATGATTAGTTTTTGAGTTATAAGGGAAACATCATAAAAACGGTAAATCTGGAAAAGAAGGAACGAAGTTAGATTCACGAGTTTTGCTTACCTTACTACTCTAATAGATGCATGATGCAGCGACATACCTTTAAATCATAACTCAAAAACTATTTCGAAATATTTTTTTTCACCAAAATATTCCTGAATAATTTAATACATAGGAAAAATGTTTTCAAAACTTGAATTTTTTAAGGTTTTAAGGTGTATCTTCTCCCTTAAGGGACAATTTTCCATGTTACACCTCCAAAGGTGGCGGTGTTCCTCCTTCGCTGGAACATGAGTTCCGGCGCAGATCTACTCGCCGATTGATTGATTGATTGATTGATTGATTAGTGTTTCCGGGCGCGACAACTACTAAGGTTAATCACCCCGTAACATTAGTGCATTTTTTATCGCGGAAGCGGTGTAGGTGTAAAGCAAGTTGTTGGTTATTTCATGAAGAGAAATTTATCAAAACTACATGTTATCGGATACAAACTGGTTTCCATGCGAGATACATGACGTGAGATGTCACCGTTCAAAGTAAATTGTCGCACGAAGATGCTGAAACAACAGTAATCTTCACCGCTTTTCTTTTATTCTATGATAGTTGCTAGAAGTGACATTTTAATACTGATCAATCCACAAAATGTGCCTTGCCGCTGGCCACAATGCCAGGTGGCCTAAGAGGCCCATAAGTGTGGCGCATGTGTTTATGGCGGGGTTCGCAGTGTTCGTCCCCCGCTGGCTAGCATTTTTTGGCCGATCTACACGTCGACTTTGCGGGGTCTTCCCCAACCAGATATCTCCCCACCAGCGGAGTACCGCTCCAGCTGGGACAACCTCTATGTTCCCGAGTGATCTCCCGGCATGTATGGTAGATCTCTCGCCATATGACATGAACTGAATTTCCTGGTTGTTCTTTGTTCCCAAAATTTACACCCACATGTTGGGTAAGGTGCCTCAGAAAAACAGTGTAGCAAATTACTAATGCAGCCTAAACGATTTTCTGGGCAATTTCAATCCCTAGCATGCATTGGACTACGTAGCTGCTCCCTAGCTCGCATTATTAGTTTCCGGAACTACGATAGTCTGCGTAGGTGGCTGTAGTGCGCATGCGCAGGGTCTCCCTTCTCGTGTTTCGCTCGCATTGTAACGGTCGCCTGGTGCACAGATATGCCGCGCAAACTCTGCTTATAGGGCCATGAGATATTTAATTTAGGTAGAGTGCTAGTCTTGCTATTTACTCCAATTTGTTACAACCTAAGATTTTCATCAAACGGAATTATCAAGTAAGTGATAGACATACTGCAAGGTATGATTTACTAAAATGTTCCCAGAGACTTCCTGTCACAAAAATGATCAAGTCAACAATTCTGAGAAAGTTCACCTTTACGTTGGCACGTATGCAAGTGCGGACAAGCAGCAGGAAAGTATGCAAGTGCTTCGATTACAAAACAAATGTCTTCAAGTGTTAAAGAAAGTAACTGGTATGTGTGTGTGCTACACATTTTTAAAAATCCGAAAATACGGAGATCAGTTAGACGAGTGCAATTCTTCCTTCCTTTCTTGGACGCTGCAGGCCACTTTGTGCCTTCGTCTGGCGTCCGCATACTCGCTGCACTGTAGGAATCTTCGCAGATAGGGGATGCGAATTGGAGACAAGATGATGAAGGAAGAATTGGGCACGGTTATTTGCCCTTTCCGCTAAAGAACTGCCTCGAGATCCGTACGTATTTGATGTTTTTCCACGGAAACGAATGAACCCAGACGTCGATAGCTGGAATCCTTATGTGAGCGGGCTGCGCAGCTGCTGTCGAAAACTTCTGTGACTTTGACAGTGAGCCTCCCGGTCTGCGAAACTTCAGTTGCAGATTTAAACAGAATACACCGTGAAAAAATCAATTGTCTACAAAAGGAAAAAAAGAAAGAGCGCGTATGGCCTCTATGGAATGGGCTGGAGGAGGCTGGGAAATTTCACGGGCTTTAAGTGCCATTCCTCCGTTGTCATCATGGAAAGCTGCCAGAGGAAGGGCGATTAGGTGAGCGAATGGGTAGGCAAGGGTGGTTGGGTGGACGGGTGGGCGTGCGGACGAGCACAAGCTGACGGCGAGTGGGTGGATGGGTGGAAGAGCATGTTGATGTGGGCGAGAGGGTGGGTCGGCGGGCAAAGGACAGGCATGCCAGCGGGTGCACAGGCGAACAGATGGGTGGGTTGGCGAGGGCGAGTGGGTGAGTGAACAAGGTAGTAGGTAGGTGAGTGGGCGTGCGGGTGGGATGGTGAGAGGTTGGGTGGCGCAGAAAGCGCAGGCACGCGAGTGGGTGAAAGGGCGGGTTGGCGAGGGTGAGGGGGTGGGTGAGCGCACAAGGGGGCGGCGTGCCAGCAGGATGCTTCGCACTTGAATAGATGCGCGGTGGGCGGGGCGGGCGAGCGGGGTTGGCGAGGGCGGGCGAGTGGGTTGGCAGGCGGGCGAGTGGGTTGGCGAGGCAGGCAGCCCGGGTTGGCGAGGGCGAGCGAGTGGGTTGGCGCGAGGGCGAGCGAGCGGGTTGGCGAGGGCGGGCGAGCCCGGATTGGCGAGGGCGGGCGAGGAGTGGGTTGGCGAGGCGGGCGAGGCGGGTTGGCGAGGGCGAGCGAGCGGGTTGTGAGGAGGCGAGCGAGGCGGGTTGGCGAGGGAGCGGGCAGGCGGGTTGGAGAGGGCGGGCGAGCGGGTTGGCGAAGGAGGGCGAGCGGGTTGCCGAGGGCGGGCGAGCGGGTGGGCGAGGGCTGGCGAGGACGGGCGAGCGGGTTGGCAAGAACGAGCGAGCGGGTTGGCGAGGGCGGGCGAGCAGATGGGCGAGGGCGGGCGAGCGGTTGGACGAGGGCGGGCGAGCGGGTTGGCGAGAGCGGGCGAGCGGGTTGGCGAGGGCGGACGAGCGGGTTGGCGAGGGCGGGCGAGCGGGTTGGTGAGGGAGGGCGAGCGGGTTCGCGAGGGCGGGCGAGCGCGTTGGCGAGTGCGGGCGAGTGGCGAGGGCGAGGCGGTGGGTGAGCGAACAAGGCGCAAGCGGGTGGGCGCAGTATCTCAGTCGCACGTCCGCTGCGGCGCTGTATTTGTTTCGAATCGCGCGCCCAGTCAATATCGCGGCTCGCGCGGGGAATACGCAATGCGGGACGGCCGCCCTCACGACGCGCCCATCGGAAACGATGACGTCCATCTTATGCTCCCCTCGCCCCTCAACCTCGCCCAACCACCCGTCCAACCGCAAACCGCCTGTCCACCCTCTCGCCCGTCTGCGTCCCGCTGCCTACAACGTGTATCGCCCTATCTCTCGTTCTTCTTTCCCCGCTATTTACTCCAGACCCCGTCTCTTGCTCCACGCCTTCCGGTGCCGGAGTTGTACCGTAACAAACGGGCCACGGACCGCGCGCGATCTTTCCTTCCTCTTCCTTGTCCTCCCCTTACAAACACACTTACACTAACATGCACTACACTACCACATATTCCGGGAGACCGGTCGGAAGCTTAGAACTTGTCTCGGCTGGGGCAGTGCCCCGCTGGTGGGAGAGTCCTGGTTAGGGGGAGACCCCGTTAGCCGACGGTAGGGCGGCGCCGGAGCTCGCCATTCAGCAGAGGAAGACCACCGCCATCTCCCCCAGGAAAGAACACGCACTACACTTACAGGACTAATGACCTAAGCTGTTGACACACCTGGAATCACCAACTAACCAACCAATCCACACCTTTCGGTCCTTGCTTCTCCACTTCACTCCTCCACACCTTTATCGCCCTCCGTAAGCCCTTATTTCCTATGGGGACACGCCCCTTGCCTTCCACACACGCACGCGCCCCACATTCCCGCCCCAGCATTCGGGTACCGCCCCTACTGCCCGTCTTCATCATTAACTCTCACAGCCGGCAGCTCTTATCAGAAGTTTACCGTGTTTGTTTTCGATATGTACCGAGCGAATGCCGGAACAGTACCTCAACAAGCGGGTCACGGACCACGCGCGATCTTTCTTTCCTGTTCCTCGCCTTATCTTCTCCTCTGATATACACTGTTATGTATACACTACCATAAATATCTGGAGACCAACCGGGAGCATAGAACTTGGCTCGGCTGTAGCGGTGTACCATTCGAGGAGATACCTGCAAGAGGAAACATCGTAAGCAGACGTATAGGTCAGCGTCAATCTCCCAAGTGGAGAAGGAAACACCACCGTCTCTCAGGAAAAAGCATTCTCTTCACTAACGGAACCAATGACCACAGCAGGCGACGTGACCGGAAACAGCAATGAATCTCTCATCCCCGCTTTCTTCTCCCCGTCCCGTGGTCTTCTTCCCGCAGCCCACTCCCCTCGACGCCCGTTCATCCCCGCGCCACGGCTCCAGCCTCGCCCTCAACCCCGTCCTGCGCCCCGCCCTCGCCCCGATTGCGCGTTCATGCGTCCTCGTGGAGGGCCTTATCGCCCAGTGGCTTGCTCCACCACATTCTCTACCGCTCGCGCTTTGGAGCAACGGACCGAACTCTCATGGGTGGTCGGGAGGAAGGCCGGCGATAAAATCTGGGAATAAATACGCATTCGTATATGTATTACAGATCCTTTTACAAGATTGCAAGATATTACACATCCCGGACCCATATCGTTGGTCGTTTCATTTGAATACTTTATTTATGCTTCATATGTGGGCATTATGTGTGTATCATCCTCATCATTTCTTCACTAACAATATTGCTACTATTGATTTTAATTCTCTTAAATATTTTTAATTTTGTGATTATTAAAATGAGTTTATTAATTATTGATTTGTATTGTTCAGTTTTGGGTTAGTGTTTTCTAATTATTTCTTTCTAATGGAACTTACACTCTATGCCAACAACATACTAGTATTCTTAGTTCTCCGTCCATCTGCTTTCATAAATTAGTATTGAGTAGCCAAACTTCCGTGTACATGCACCTACGTTTGTAGAAAATGACTACAAGTCTGAGGACAATTCAGTTCACAGTATTGTAGGTTTAGTTTTCTTAAAAATGTGGTGCTCATACAAGAAAAATTTGATATCAACATTTCCCTATCTACAGAAATATCTAAACACAATAAGGTACTTCATGAGAGAAACATGTACCATTGAAACCCAAGTCCTCTGAAATTGTCTAAGCATTGCACATGAATTGTAGCGGTCCTAAATATAAAACTTATTAAACCATCTTTTTTCTTCTGACCACTGAATAATTATTCATCTGATCGTTGAAGGGAATTAAGTGATCCGATGACCCGACTGAATGAAATCGAAGAATCCAACACTATGGTATTATTCCTATACTATCAAAATGCCTCGTTTGAGTTCTTCTTGCCTCTCCAGTGGGAAATAGACAATTCTGCATCTTTGATCCACTGTCATGTAAAGAAGCCTTCTTATTACTATGAAGTTATTGTTTGACTGATGGATTAGTAATTCTCGGCGCGTCAACTGCTAAGGTCATTAGACCCTGAAGTGTAATGCGTGTTTCTATCACGGGTGTGGGAAACGTTCATCCCTCACACATGGTGAGATCCAGCGCCGACCTACGTCGGCTTGCGGGGATTTTCTCCAACCAGGTATCTGCCACCAGCGGGCCCCAGCCGCCACAATCCCTAAGCTCTCAACTGGTCTCCCGACATGTGGGGTGGTATATTGTATGGAGGCATAAATATATATATATATATATATATATATATATATATATATATATATATATATATATATATATAAGTAAGGGGTGGGAATAGGCCAAGAGAGAGGATGAAAATTTGGCGTGCGGTCGCTGACCCGTTTCTTAGAGTACTGATCCAGTATTCGCCCGGTGTTGATCAGAGAAACGAGAGACAACTTCTGGTCAGAGCAGTCGGCCGCTTGAATCCTCCTCGGCTGAAGCGGATGAATTCGACCTTTTCTGTAGCTATCTAGCTAGTGTCGAAAATCCTACAACCATCGGGATTCGATGCCCAGGACCTCAAGGACATAGGCACTGCAGTGGCATCATTTGATGCCCTGAGCCACCTTTGCCGTTATGAAGTTATTAATGTAGCCAGACATTTCTTGCTTGATGATTTATTGCAAGATAACTATAGTTTGGCAAGAATATAATTTCGGAACTGACTCATTCCAGTCAATATGATATCTTCTCACCTGCAGCGGTAGGCGAATATATTTTCTTGATTTATATCGAGTCGAAATGTGAAACTGAATAAGGAGATGCCACTGAAGATTTTATTCAAATTTTACAAAATATATTTAGTTGCAGTATTGAATACTAACAAAATGTCTAGCTTAAAATAGTATTTTATTAATTATCATTTACTTTTTATTCTTTTCTGTAATTTTAAATTTTAGTTTCATAAATATACTTTCGTAATATTTAGTAATTTAACTTCTAAAATAATTTTTACAATTTAATATCGTTTGATGAAATAGTTATTTCCGAAACCTGTTGGCAAGTGATAATTGCAATAAAATTTTACGTAATAAAATGTGCCAAATATTTGACAACCATTAATGTGGGGCTATTTTGCACAAAGTTTCGGAATATATGAACTCATCATCAGGATTAGACATGTTTTTAAACCCATTTATGTAATATTTTTTGTCATTTGAAGCTCTTATTCCAGACTAAGAGCAACATGTTTACTCCGTGTGTGAAACTCGAGCGACTGTGAAACCACATTCACTCACATACATTTTACTCCTCTTTCAAATCCAATATCTTCAAGGGCAGGTCCTCATTTATTGTGCGTCACATCCAAAGGAAACTCACATGCTTCCGCACTGAATTACAGCAGATGGCTCTAATTTTTCTTTCCGCAGCCGACAGGGCATGCCAGTGGCGCACCCTGGCACATTTAGAGGACAGCGGCGATTCATCGCGGACACCTAACAAATTACAGCAACGTCCACACGCCGTTAAGCACCGCGGGCTCCAAGACGGCGCAGTTCTCTCTCTTCTTTCTTTTCCGCTGATTATCCCTCTCAGTTCTTTTCGCGCTCCCTCCCCCACTTCCTCTCTCTCTCTCTCTCTCTCTCTCTCTCTCTCTCTCTCTCTCTCTTTCTCTTTTATCTTTATCTTTCTTTCTCTCTCTTTCCCTTACGCACCTTCGTACTTTTCGGTCCCCTCTCTCTTTCTCTGTAGCTCTCTTCTGTTTCTTTTCCGCTCTTTCAACTTCTCAGTCCTTTCCAATCTCCCTCCCACACTTTCTCTTTCTCCCTCTTTTTTCCCTCTCGCAGCTTTTTTCTCCCCTCTCAGTAAGTTTACTTCTCGCCCCTCACTCTCTCTTCTCTTTCGGTATCTCTCTCCTGTTTCTTTTCCGCTCATTCATCCTCTCAGTCCTTTCCTCATTCACTCCCACACTGTCTATCTCTCCTTCTTTTTCCCTCTGGCACCTTCCTTATCTCCCTGTCAGTAGTGTCTCTTTCTGTCTCTCTCACTCATCTTTCTTTTTCGCTCTTTCACCTTCTCAGAACTTTTCGCATTCTCAGTACTTCTCACACTTTTCTCTCCTTTTTTCCCTCTCACATCCTTTATACCCCCTGTTGGTAGTTAATAGTGTAAATAGTGAAGTGCTGTGTGCGTGCGTGAATGAGTTCTGTATATATAAAATTATGAGTGAATGTGACTATGAGCGGAAAAAGCGGGAAAAGGTAAACATAGAAAAATATAAACAACTACTTGAGATCATTTAAAATTTTGTAAAGCTATAAAGGCGAAATTAAATAGTTGTAAGTTAGGGTTAACATAAAAATAGTATGTTTAAGACATAGCCATCATCAGAGCCACAAAAGCCTAATCGGCCTAATATTATGTATCTGAGCAAATTGAATAAAATCCCTTCTCTCTAGTGTTACTGAAGAGGAGAAATCAGAAAAATCCTCCCTGCATGTCGCCTTAGGAAGATCACAGGACGACGTTGGCATCTGCGCCTAGAACGCGGTATCACCCGGACAGCCATGTAGACACCTTCCTAAAGTAGCTGCTAATATTAGCAGTTCCTAACGTAATCTAACTTTAATATAGTACCAACGGGGAATTGATTTCATTTGACCAATGTTCCCCTCTTTGAGTCCTTATAATCGAGGGATGAGTGGGTAGACGAAATGGGAAGGTGTAGATATGTGTCAGTGACCTCGATGTTTATCGCTGTAAATAGAATATGTGTCAGGCGAATATATGAAAAAAAATTAAGGCATTAAAAGGAAATGATTGAACATCGCAGTTAACCCCTCGAATTTCAAAATTATTAATTTAGAATTTTAACGGCACAGGGTGCGGTGGAGGTATGAACTGATTTAATTATACCTGTTCGTAATAGTTGCAGCACAATTGAATAATCTGTAAATTCCACAAACTAATTTAAAAACATTTAACTCCAAATCCTTATATTTTGAAGATTTTTTAAAATCTTACAAAAATCATTTTCCAACAGTTTTGTTGTTTCTTTTTCTGATAATCATAAAATTACATAATTTCTAAGAGGTCTTTTTGAAGTTAACATGGCAAAAAGTACCCACACTAAATATGATATTCTGACTAGGAAAGATCATGAGCGAAAAATATAAATTATCACTTATTACGGCGCACTGTCGTGTTGCTCCTTAAGCTCGTTAACCTCAATCTTTTCCCAGGTCCCATGCTACATTACCTGGTGCAAATGGGGAAAAGAAAAATAAGTTAGGCGTCACGGATGAAATGCACGAACACGACGCTTCCGACAAAGAAGAAATGGCCGCCCATTAAGGAACATTTCCCTCTAAGGACGAAATTCCACAGCAGCTCTTTATTAATTCCGTGGGGCGCGCGTAGCCAGAGAACAAAGCCACGCCCACAACCCCGGCTCCGATCGCTCCCCAAGGACCTCCTCCCATTTATCTTTAACTCCTCTTCGTTCTTTTCATCCTCGCCCTCTTCTGGCTTCTCTTCCTCCCCTCTCCACCTCTTGCTCTCTTCCAATGCTCTTCCTGTCCCTCCCCTTCCTGTCTTCCTCTTCCTTTAGCTTTCATATTCTTCCTGCCCTTTCTTACTTTCCCTCTTTCTCTTTTTGATCCTCTTCTATTTTTTTACTTTTCTACGTAATTGTTCTCTTCCTTTTTCCCCTTCTTGCCATCTTCTTTCCTCTCCGTTCCTCCTTATTTTCTTTGTGCCTTCACTTCCTCCTTTCTCTCGTTTTCTTCTCTTCCACTTCTTCCATCTCTTACGTTTCCTTCTCTTCCCTGTTTTCCTCATCCTACTCCTCTTCCTAGTCTTTCTGTTCTCGCTCTTTTTCCTCCTCTTCATCTGTTCGTCTTTTACTAGCGCCATAGTTCACGGACATGTCAACAAGCATAAATAACAAATACCGGTTTTATCTGAGCAATTAGAGAATAATGATGAATTAATTCAGATGATTATTTGGGTTACGGGATTTGCCTTTAGTTTTCACGACGTAACTTCGAAGTAGAAGCTCCCAAGCCTCACGGGTTCCGAACTAAGTGATAAGTGCAGGCAGTTTCCTGCAGCCTTTGAGCTCAAATCTATTTCCCCAACAGATCAGATCGACATGAGCAGTTGTCACGCCAGATGTCGATTCCTTCCCTGAAGCACTTTTCATCATCAGTAACAAGACGCCTTGAGTTCCCGCGACAGTGAATTGAGAACATCGTAGATGAGTAAAAGCTCTACTTATTTATGGTAATACTCGTTTGGTGGGCCATTTTGAAAACATATCGCTTGTAAGTTTCTGAAAAAGCGCATTCTGAACTCATTTAAACACAAAAAAGTTTGAGATTTGGAGAAACTTTATGAGAGATTGTGACATACCTACTTGTATTCGGCAATGCATTAAATTGTTAAATACTACTTTTAAAGTAAATGTGAACGACATGAGAGATATTTCTGTGCACTTATATCTGAGTAATTTTTGAAAACCCAAAATGTCCAAGTAAAAATGGCATTCATGTCATGTGATTGTGTCTTTAGGTTTAGGGGTCCACGTGCTTGGCCAGTACGAATAGCAAGTACAGATCGAGGACAAGTATCCATGGACCAATTCGGCGTAATGAGTGGTCCGTGACAAGATACACGGCGACTGCGCCTGACGGTTAGCCAGCGAGAGTCAAAAGATCGAAATAGATACCTTGAAGCACAACCCCACTAAGCGGCGATTCCTCGAAGCCTCGAAGGATTACTACAGCTACTGTATCGGACGTATATGGGCCTCTTCATAGCCCGGGTCACCATTCCCTCGTTACGGCAGGTAAACTCCTCCTCTGACGCCATTGCCAACGACAATGCCATCCCCCCCACCTCCCGACCACCACCCCTGTCCCGGAAGCTGAAACCCCCCTCGCCCGCTTTCTGCTGGCATCCCCCCCCCCTCTCGGGGCTTCTCACCGCTCGAGAACTTGGCGGAGGGCGCGCCGCTTTGTGCCCGGGCAGCAGCGCAACATCTAACAAGGGCTTTTGTTTTAACAAATTGTTCTTTTGTCGTGTTTACGGCGCTACGCGGTTCTTGAGTCCGCCCCCGGAGAAAGGGGGGCCCCTGTGAAAAACTTGTTAAATAAATTTGGGGGCGGCTGCAGCGGCGCGCGCAGTGACAGCCGCAATTAACCCGCGTGAGGTCAGCACTGTCGCCGACGCCGCCTCCGCCTCCGCCGCCGGCGCCCGCGCCGTCACCCCCTACCGCCGCCACCGCCGCCGCCGCCGCCGCCGCCGCCGCCGCCGCGGCGCGCGTGAGGCTGACAGGAGCCAAATAAAGCGCCTCGGGGAACGCGCACGAGAAATACTGGAATTTCCGTGGGCGATAAAACTTTTGTGACAGGAAAGAAATTGAAGATGAAGTTCAAGAAAAATGGGGGAGGTTTTAGCCGCTTTCTTTCTTTCTTTCTTTTCCCCGCGCTTTTTCATCCGTTCCTTTTTGTCTCCTTGCGGAGTCGCGGCGGGCGGGGTGGTGCGGGGAGGGGAGGAGGAGGAGGAGAAATTTATATATATGTAAGCCTCGGGCGCACTACCTGTGCGCTATTTTATCTCCTAGTCAAACCACGTGAAATATGCCCCTTCGCGCCGCCGTTCATCACGCGGGACGAAAATAATGTCCAACCAGGGGCGATGCGGTTATTTTAATATTTAGTGGCTCGACCGCCGGATTTGGGCCGCGCCTGGGTAGTGATGGCCGAGGCGGTGGCGGCTGTAGCGCTGGCATTGGAGCTGGCCGTGGTGGAGGCGGTGGCGTAGATGGTGGCAGTGGAGGGAACGGGGCGGGTTGTGAGCAGGGCGGGGAGGAATTGGGCGGGAGCGATGGTGGTCGTGATGGCAGAGGCGGTGGCGTTGGCGATTGGCGGAATGATGGACTTTGGTGGCGAGGACAGGGGATGGGTGACAGGGAGTTGGGCCGGGTACGGGATGGAGGGGGCAGTGGTCGTGATGGCAGAGGCGTTGGCGATTGGTGGTATGACGGCATTGGTGGCGAAGACAGGGTGGCAGGTGGGTGAGAGAGAGTAGGGGGCAGGGGCGGGACGGAGGCGATGGTGGTCGTGATGGCAGAGGCGGTGGCGTTGGCGATTGGCGGAATGATGGACTTTGGAGGCGAGGACAGGGGGCGGGTGACAGGGAGTTGGGCCGGGTACGGAATGGAGGGAACAGTGGTCGTGATGGGAAAGGCGTTGGCAGTTGGGGGTATGACGGAATTGGTGGCGAGTACATGGTGGCAGATGGGTGACAGAGTTGGGGCGGGGACGGTTCGAAAACGATGGTGGTCGTGATTGCAGAGGCGGTGGCGATGGCGATTAGTGGAATGATGGAAATGGTGGTGAAGACAGGTAGCGGGTGACGGAGTTGATGGCGGGGGGCGGTACAGAGAGGACAGTGCTCGTGATGGCAGAGGCGTTGGCGATTGGTGGTATAACGGAATTAGTGACGAGGACAGGGAGCGGGTTAGTTGGGACGGGGGCGGGACGGAGCTGACGGTGATCGTGATGGCAGAGGCGGAGGCGTGCGCGGTTGTGGAGGGGTGGTGTGCCTGAATTGGTGGCGAGGACGGGGGCGGGACTGAGGCGGAGTCGTGGTGGAGACGTCGGCAATGGTGATACTGGCGGGGGCGAGGTTGTTGTGTGTCATTCAAAGTGATGGAGGGGGACGGGGCGGAATAGAGTGAGACGAGGCGGGGGCAGAGGCAGGGGCGTGGGCGTGGGCGTGGGCGGGGGAAGGGGCGTGGGCGGGGAGGGGGCGGGGGAGGGGGCAGGGGGCGGGGTGGGAAGGGGCGGGGGAGAGGCGGGGGAGGGGCGGGGGAGGGGCGGGGGAGGGGCGGGGTGGGGCGGGGTGGGGCGGGGGAGGGCTCTGGTGGGCATCCGCCCCCTACGGCGAGCGTTGTTTTAATTTAGACGCGTCCGTCGCCAGCGCAGACACGTCACAACGCGCATCCACCAGGTAACGAGGTAGTCCCAACAACGCCCCGTGACTGACGGCAAAATTGTTTCGTAAATGGAATCTTGGTGATCCTGACACGTTTGCTAATGATTTGTTTCTTGTTTGTTGAATTACCTATTTCATTACTTTTGGAAATTGGGTTCTAAAGGGAAATGAATACACATTTGGTCAAACCAGGAATAGCACACGAAGAGTTATTTTGACATACGTTTGTAATTGGTATTAGTACACTTCAGATTTGCAACAGTAAAAAAGCGGCTGAACAAACCACACAAAATGGTTTTCCAAAATGTGGCACGCACAGTATATAATAAAATAATGCCTCATATAGAAATCCGGGGTGACTTGGATTTAGATTTTTAATATTTTGTTCACTGTCAACTTTATTATGTAACTCTTTTTACAAAAACTTGCACCAATAGATGTTTTTGAGTATTTGTTTATGCAAAGATAATTGTTTTGTTGTCTAAGATATTAGATAAAAATGAAGGTATAGTCGTACCCAACCCCCCATTTAATTCGAGTGGCCTGGGTACACTGCTCTTTGATCTTGAGTTTCCTCAGGAATAATATGAGTGCATCGTACCCCTTTGGCCATAATTATAAATTGTTTTTATTATTAATATAAATACAGAGAATTATTCTTTAATTTCTGTAATATAATTGAACCTAGTTAAGATACCTGTTTTTATAACTTTATCTTTCTCAATAACAAGTCAAATGAATACCAGATTCCATTTTTCATTTCTGACATCTTCCAATATTTATCCCGTGGTATTAACTTGATATTCTCCATCATAAATTTTAGCAATCTGACCTGGGTATTTTCTTCCTTCATGTGTATAATTAAAAAGAAATTTTCATCTCTGTGGTAGGGTCTATTTTTTCGGTCAAATAGTTCAGTAGGAGTGAGAATAGAATGATTGTTTCACCTCAAGTGATGCAGAAATTTCAATTTCAGAATCGTCCGATATGAAAACGCTTTCTTCACATACAGTTTCACTTTCAGCCATCAAATTGTTCTATCATAGGTTTCTTTTCTGTTTCTTCAGTGTCATTTTTTAAAATACTTGTTTCAGCTGGTTGACGCCACTTGAGAGTTTTGACTAGCCATGTCATTAATAGGTAAACTTTTGATGTCTTCTGTTTGTCTTGTATACTTAAGTGAATATAAAATGCTGTTCTCAAGTAACCCTGCAAATAATAATCCATTCAGAAATAAACGTACCGTTATTTGAATAACATAAATTATCATGTACAGTTTCAACAATAAATGCAAACTTCTTTCAAGTCTATTACCACCTACCATGAAACATGTTTACACAAAACCATAGAGTAGAAGTTAGGTGACAATGTGGCGGATAGAAAATGGCGAGATAATGAGAGATTTGCAGACCACATTACGCCGAAATCTGGCTGCTCGACTTGGAATGCCCTCTATTTCGTGGCTATTAAGGTATTTGAAATAAAAGATTAGAGTATGTCCCCAAGTCACTCTCTCCGCCCCCCAAGTCTCAGTTTGCGGAAAGTCGAATTGCTGACTGATAGGTTTCATTGCCCTGCTTTCACAGTGACGAGACTTGTTCCCGTAAGAATAAACAAACCATATCAAAGACCTTCCATATTGTTACAATATTTCCTCAACCTTTCCCTCAATGCATTTACTCTATGTTCAAAAAGTTACGTTTATATTCCCCAATTAAGAATTTCAAATGCCTTAGGTGCAACATTACCGTTGATTTCACCTGGAATGCCGAAACAAAAATTCAGAGATTTCAGAAAATATGTACTACCTTTGTAAAAACGTTCTTTCAATGTCAAGAAATCTGGTCCTTTTTAGAAAAGATAAAAGAAAATCTTTCCGTATGTTTACAACACATAGTAAAATCAACGGCGACCTTGAAGCCAATGCAACCATAAAATTCAGACTGCACGGAAAAAGATACCTAGAAAGTCCGCGTTTCAGATGGCACCAACTAGGATCAGGCTTAACTGTGAAAGAGTAAGAAGAGCTAGAAGAAGAGTAAGAAGAAGATTTTTTAGTAATATGTCGAGCTAGAAAAATAATGAAGAAAAAAATAATCTAAATATTACTGCCGTACAATGTCTTTTTGTTTGTTGCATTTATCGCATATCTTAATTGATTGATTGATTTTTTTCGTGGCACGTGAACTGCTTTCGTCATTAGTACCGTTAGTGTAGTGCATGTTTTTTTCTCGGGAGATGGCGGTGATCTTCCCCCACTGAAAGGCGAGATCCGGCGCCGACCTAGTGTCGGCTAGTGGGGTTTCCCCCTAACCAGGACTCTCCCACTAGGGGGGCACCGCCCCAGCCGGGACAAGCTCTTAGCTCCCGACAGGTCTCCCGGAATATGTGATAGTGTAGTGTATGTTAGTGTAAGTGTGTGTAAGGGTAGAGGATAGGACAAGGAAAATGAAGGAAAGATCGCGCGCGGTCCCTGGCCCGTTTGTTAGGGTACTGCTCCGGCACTCGCCTGATGTTGATCGCAGAAACCACGGAAAACTACCGATCAGAGCTGCCGGCCGCTAGAATTCTCCTCCAGACAGCGACTGAATTCGACCTAGCTGAAAAGCTAGTGTCGAAAATCCTGCCGCCGTCAGGACTCGAACCTAGGACCTCCCGGTCAGAGGCGCTGCAGTGACAACGGTCGCATATCTTACATTTTCTTTTCTTTTGTGATCTAATATTGAGAATTGTTTACGCTTTTCAATATTTCACATCTTTTGATAGTAATGTTTAATACCCTTTGTTTGTTATCGTCCATGATTAATTTTAATATGTTAAAATTAGTACGACCATTACATTGTAAAATTTTATTTTCCTTTTCGATCGTGATAAAAATTAAATAATTACATTTGAACTAGATTTAATTTGTATAAAACTTCACATATCAGTTGGTTTCTGTAAC
>BLKR01007659.1:0-33483 GCA_011170035.1 Teleogryllus occipitalis
TATATATCATGACACGATTAATATTATTGCATTATTTTAACGCAGAAAAGAATATTAATTCTTTCTAAATGATAACCTATTTTCAAAAATATCGTGTCATAAAAAATAACGAAGTAACATCAAACGATTTATATCATGGCGGTAAAGTTTTTGCCTGGAAAAATTAGGCATTTTATTTTTGATTTTTTTCCTCCCAAATATTGTTAGATTCTGAGAGTTTGCTATGTGCTCATTATAATAGAACATATTTCCTATCATTTGTCATTTTCTTGTTAATTTTGGACGTAAATAAATAACACCTCCTAAAGTGCAATACATTAACCCCAATTTTCTACTGAGTAATATTAGCCCCGACTGATGTTTATAAAATTGTCGAAAAACAATATAAACGCTAGAGTTTTTTGTTTAATGAAATCTCTTTTTAAAAATAGATCTTGTTTTAAGATAAATTGAACACTGTTTTTTTTAAAACTGCAAGTTCTTCACTTTCTTTTCGCATCGGAAAAGAGGTAACCTTATCGTGTACCTGGTGGTGCAGGGGGAAGCGTGTCAGACGAGTTAATTTTAAAGACCTGAGTTCGAATCCCGGCGAGTAGAAAATATTCTCTGCTGCAGTAGGTGGTTTTTTTTGTTTCTTTTCTGCAGGTTCACATAGTGCGTATTAAATATTGCGCAGAAATTACGAATAACACGTGAAAATACATGCTGTTGAAGCAACACTTATTTTAAACATAAAACACTGTCTAAATAGTATGTATAGTAAGATAAATTTTATTTAGGTGAGTAAACTTAGACCATTCCCTTTGATTCTCTAAATTAAAACTTGACGTAACTGAGAATAGTGTCGTCATAAGAGTTATTATAATACATATATCCAATGCTTTATTTTTAAAATCTTAGGCCCCGAAACGCGCCTCGAATTAATTATTAATATAATAGCAATAGCTATTTATATATAATATAATTTCATAATTATTTCCAAAGAACCGGAACGCCGTTCCGTCGCGTACCAACAGAAATAAAGCTTTTTATATACAGGATATTCGGGGAAGAAATGTCGAATCTTCGAAAAATAGCTGTTAAGACAATTTTAAGCTTATTTTGTCTAATAAACTACACGGATATTCCAAATGGCTAAGCCGCAATAAACATTCAAAAGTTGGTTTGGATATATGTTTTCTAGGCAACTATTTGCGTTGTAGAAGCATATAAACACTTCATTAATATCTAAATTGTTTATGATTAACCAAATAAATGAATACATTTGATCAGAAAGAAAAATTAACCGAGAAATAAAAAAGCACCCAATTTTCACCGTTCGACTGCTTTTTTATTTCTCGGTTAATTTTTTTCTGAACTAATATATTAACTTATATTGTTAATAATAAACATGTTACATGTTTCTGGTCTGTTTACATGATTCTAGAATGCAAAGTTTTGCGTAGAAATCATATTTTCAAACCAACATTTGCGTGTTTATTGCAGCTCAGCCATTCAAAATATCTATGTAGTTTATTAGACAAACTATGATTAAAATTGTCTAAAGAGTTTTTTTTAAACTTTCGACGTTTCCTTTCCCGATACTCAGTATATCCATGCTTCTTTAAAACCAAAAACAATAATTTGCTACCCTCAAACTAATTAATGAAACCCATGGCAGTAGAACCGTTAACATAAGTACTGTCACATATCTTTCGCAGGATAAGGAGTAAAATTTAAAGAAAAATTATAGTTCACATGAATTTTGACAAATTGCGTCTTACATTCTATGATATTCAAATGGTAACATTATATTACAATATTTAAGTTGTTAACAATTTCCGCTAAAGAGTCTTGTTTGATAATTCTCCAATTTCGTATTGTAATAAGATAGCTTACGATACTCATGTCGTAAATAACTATTTGACAACTATTATGTTTAGTGTATGTGTCTAGCAGGTTTTGTATTATTCTGAGAAACTGGATTATACGAATCACGTTTACTACGTTATTCACACAGGAGCACATGAATCTCAAAGAAGTATTTAATAATATAATTCTTGCTGATGAATCAACATTGTATCGATGATTTTAATTTTGAAAATTTTCATTAGTTTGGATGTTTAAATATAGGTATCACATGTAATTACATGTCTGTTAAACACGATAGCATTATATGAAGCAAGAAACATTGTTTTTCATTTGATCATTCAACTTTATCAATCACTCAAAATTACTTTAATTTTCTCTGCTTATCAGTTTTTTAATCTCAGTTGTTCGATGAAGACCTGAATCAAATAACATCGTAGATATTTAAGTGATTTAAAAATAATAACGTGAATAAATGCTTATATTTATTGAATTGGTTTTATAATAACCTGCCAAAACATGGGTTTTCGGTAGGTTTTGGGGGTGTTGAAAACATTCAAATAGTAAAGGCAATGTTAAGCTGGTGACCTTTAATATTGTTTATTTGATATTTTTCTTAGGCCTAGTTTATAATGGTTAAACGTTTCCAAAGATTGCACATTAGATACCTCAAATGGCCCGTTTCCGTTTAATAAACCGCTACGTTCTCCCTGTACAGATGGTCGTTCATAATTCAAGGTTTTGATAGATTCGTACAATGGCGGTCAACAAACCACCTTCGAACTCTGACGATACTGAAATGGAGTCTGTGTTGGGAAGGTCATATCACTTGACCACCAAGTTCGTTCTATGTATTTTCACTGGGAAATGTTAGAGCATTGATATTTACTAAACTGTAAACAAACGCTAAATCTCTTTGAATTGTTATAACATCTGTTTTGCTTTCTTTTAGTAATATCAACTCGTTTTACCAAGTACGTGAGTTTGTTATATTTTTACACGCTACAATAATTTAATTTTACAAGTATTTATTTTCAAGCATTTAGGAATTCATGAAATTTCATTGAAACATTCGCCAATCTAAAAACCTTTTAAATGTATATTAAATATATTAATGTTGTTTAAAAATATGTATTAACAATGCGTATATTTATCACAAAAAGCTCTGATTTGAATATTATACAATGAAATCATCAAATTAACAGTTTTAGAAAGGAATGATTAATTGAATTGAAAATATTAACTTAAAGTTTATATACGTTTATTTAGAAATTTCTATACTTGTGTAAATATTGTGATGTGTGATTCTACTCATGTGATCTTTCAAAACACAAAATTGAATATTTCTGTATTTGAAAACCTTAACACTACATTCATCCAATCCAGTGCAGTTTATAGCAAACAGATAAGCAATATTGAGATATACAAATTTTCTCTCTACATTAATATCTTGCAAAGATCTTAGCGTCCGGCTTGCTGGGTCAATGGGTCACGATATATTATAATCCTTATTACCTTTATAATGGATTATAGGATCAGCAGACTATACAGCGCTGCTGGGAATCTGAAATAGAATGATTCTAATTCCTAGTTCATTACTGTTTGGATTGACTAAATGAAAGATCACTTTCTTTTCTAAAGAACAAAATTTAACAAAGTTTATTGTTACCTTTTAGCAAACAATATAGTGAATTTAATAAATGATTTTGATGTTAGGCCTTTTATCAAGATATCTTTGAATTTTACAGTTTTATACCGCGGTTAACTTATCTATTCTTCGTTGATGTCCCTCGTAGACTTCTCAGTCGAAATATCTTGCGAGCTTGCCGTAGTCCAAAGTCCCAAGAAATCCTCTTCTGCTCCTATCCAAACTGGTCTCAAACTATCAAAATTTTCAGTCCCGATTACGTCCTATGACATAGTCCCGAAATCTATAATTCGATTACCACTCCCGACAAAGTCCCAATTTATGCGTCAATATTACTTCCACATGCAATATCTGCAATATCATTTGCTGTCCTTCAAATTTCACAATCTGATAACCCAACTCTGACTATCTGCACTACACTCGCTCCCTCTCACGAACCTACGATCAGTTCAGACACGCGATGCCGGTCAGAATGAATCTTCCTGCTTGATTCACCCGCGAAGCTTCGTATTAAACTACCTTCTTTTTTTTATAACATTTGACCGTCCTTCTCTCACCCAGCCAATCCGTGCGTTCGTTATATTTTGGTGTAGCTGACCTTTCGATCCTCTAAACTTCTTAATGCATATTCCACCATATAGTCTTCACATAAACGTTAGTTTATTTTCATGTGACATATCGGTATGTCACAGCTTCCCCTCTGCAAGCGTCATTTGGTTTGCTACAACCTAACTAAATGACAAGACTAAAACTGAACACTTTTTTCTTGCTTCTTCACACTAAACGACATTAAGACTTTACACTTTGCACTTCACTAGGTCTTGTTTCTTGCTGCCTTAAACTATTTACATTTTCCTTTCGGAATGTGCTAACAATAACCATTTCACCAGGTATTCTAATAACCGTTTCTGCCTAATATTGGCTCCCCATTAACTTCATTGAATACACATACACATTAAATTAAACTCCCTACACAAACTGACAAAATACACATAATAACAAAACAATAACAAAAGGAAAACTATTACTCCTAATATTTACAACTATTTACAAATCTCTGTCATGACCAGAATATTTAATCATGCGTGTCGTCCCTCATATACTGCTTCATGTTCCTGTAGTTATATGTTCCCATTTGTCGTCCATTTTCATCATTCAAAATCGCGGCATTCTTGCTTAATACTTTACAAATTCGGTACGGTCCTTTATACAACGGGAAAAATTTATAAAATAGCTTCTTATCCACTGACGACACTTGAGGTACTCTAATTAACACTTCATCACCCTCCTTATACTCGCCTCGAAAGCATTGCTTCTGTTTTAGCTTTCTTTTGGCTGCTGCCTCCCTCAAATTGTCATAAATTATTCGCGTATCTCTCACATCATCTGGGATCCCACTTATTTCTGGAGGTATCCTAATCCTTCGAAACGGATCATTTTTTCCTTTCCTACCCATGTGGACCTCTATAGGCGTGCTTCGCGTGTTCCCATGCGGAACATTATTCAAAACGTAGTTCAATACTGGAACAGCCTCCATCCATCGGTTATGGCTTTCCGAAATGTACTCTAAATAAGCGCGAAATCTTCTTCATAATTCTTTCGCTGGGGTTAGCTTGAGGATTCCGTACCGTCGTGTAACATATTTGGATACCAATTCTTCCCATGTCTTGTTCCCATTTTCCACTAGTAAATTGCGTCCCCAGATCACTAATAATTTTTTAGGTATACCGAATTCTTCAAAATATTTGTGGCATTGCGTAATGCAACTCTGTGCATTCGCCTTTCTAATGGGGTACAATTTTGTGATTTTAGAAAAAACATCCATTATTACTAACAAATATTGATTCCCAAATTTGGATTTCGGCATTGGTCCATAAAGATCCACAGCGTATATTTCCCTAGTTGACGTAGGTATTATCGCTTTGCTGCCCCCCCTCATACCTTTTACCGGTTTTCTGACAGACGTCACACTTACTGATTTGCTTACGGATTTGTCGCCCCATGCCTTTCCAATAGCATTTTGATCTAAGTATTACTTCGATTTTGTTACACCCAAAGTGGCCGAAATGTTGATGCGTAGATAGAATCAGTTCTCGCCTATGCGCTTCTGGTATCCAAATTTGATACTGCGTTCCTCGTTTCCTAATCCGATGTAATAATACCCCCTCGTACATCTTCCACATTGAAAATTTCGGATCATCCTGCCGTCGGTCGTTATCCTCCGCCGAAAAATGCTCAATTATTTGCCTCCCCACTGGATCCTCTCTTTGAATTTTCGCTAATTCCTCCTTCGTCCATTTCGGTCGTATTTCCATTAACTGGATAGCATTAATATCGGGTTCCACACTACCTTCCTTTTCCTTTATCCTGATTCTCGATAAATAATCGGGCAAAACGTTATCACGGCCTTCACAATATTGGATGTTAAAATCAAATTGTTGAAGCCATAGTGACCATCTCAACAATCTATCGTTATTCAAATGACTTCTCATTAAGAAAATTAGGGCCTTGTGGTCCGTAATGACGGTAAATGGTCGTCCAATTAATATAGCCCGTAATTTCTGCGTAGCCCACACGATTTTTAAAGCTTCCCGTTCACTGGTAGTAAAACGTCGTTGGCCAAGAGTCAAAACACGACTTTCTAGGGCGATTATTCTCTGCTTATTCTTTTCGTCGAATTGGAACAACACAGCTCCCATGGCAAATCCACTACTATCCACTTGTAGATACATTCTTTTGTCGAAATCTGGATAACTGATCAAAAATGTCTTCTCAAATAGTTCTTTTAATTTTTTAAACGCCTCTTGACATTTTGCATCCCACGCCCATTTCCTCCCCTTCTTTAGCAATTCTGTTATTGGGTGTATAATTTCTGAATAACCTTTGCAGAACCGGGAATAATAATTGCACGCCCCAATCAATCTTCTAACTTCCCTTACATTCCGAGGTCGTGGAAAATTCTTAATCAATTCTTTTTATCTTGCATCGACATTCCTTGATCCGATATGACGTGCCCCATAAATTTTATATCCCTCCTCCCGAATTGGCATTTTCCAATATTTAATTTTAAATTATACTTCCGAAAGATTTCGAATAGTTTTTTCAACTTCTTTAAATGTTCAAACATATTCGTAGAGAATAACACAATATCGTCGACGTACATGAGAGTAGTTTCCTTTAGCTCATCCGGTATTACATCGTCCAAATAACTGATTAAAGCTGCGCCACTATTCTTTAATCCAAAGGCCATCCTCTGAAAACTATACGTATTGCCTTCAAATGAAAAACTGACAAATTTTTGCGATTCTGGGTGTAGTCCAATTTGCCAGTACGACGCAGTAAAATCCAGTCCCGTGAATATCCGAGCTCCTTTTACCTTCCACATCATTTCATCTAATTTTGGCGGTTTTTCATGACGAGCGATGGTCTTGCTATTGAGAGTTCCTAGCATCAACACAAAATCTGATCTTATTGTCTTTCTTACGAACTATCACTATTGGGCTTACATACGGTGTCATCGATTTTTTTATTATACCATCCTCAAGCATCGTGTTTATTTGTTTACGTACTTCGCTTTTATATACATGGGGGATCGGATATTGTTTCAGATTAAAAGGTTCCTCATCCATCAATTCAATTTTAAATTGATATCCCTTTACCGGCTCCCTTGAACTTCCAAAAACATCTTTATATTCATTGACTAACATTTCAATAGCTTCACTAGCATCTATTCCGTTTTCGTCGACCGCGCCCTCTGCTGCCGCGTGGATCTGGTCCCTGGTCTCTTCAATTTGTTCCGCAATATCGCAAATACACATATCTTCGCCCTCCTGGTCTTTGATCCCTAAACAATGTTGTTGCCCTTTGTCACCTCGTAACAATATACTCCTGTTACCTATGTCGACCTTGGCGTCACACATTTTTAGGCCATCAATCCCCAAAATAATTGGACGAATCAAATTCTTCACTACAATTGCCGGAAACTGAATTGTCATCCCTTGGACTTCCACTTCCACCCAAATTTGCCGACTTCTCGTTTCGATGCGCCTTCCATTAGCTGTCCGAATATCCAAACTCCTAGTGGGTAGCTCCTCAATTTTATTTCCCTTTTTCTTTAACTGCTCATATAATTTTTCCGACACTGCACAAACATTAGCACCTGTGTCAATTAAAATGTCTACAGGTATATTCCGAAATATCCCCTTCAAAATTAAACACGTGCTATTCTCCGCCCGTTCGTCCGTATCTTCCCTTAATAAATCTTCCGCCGATACTTCAATGCTATTCAACTCCTTAAGAACCATCACGCCCTCATTATCATCGTTCGAAGTATCCCGCCCATTTACTTCGAACACTGGAAGTTTTCCTGTTCAATCGCATTAATTTCCACATGTTCCCGTTTATTGTCCTCTTTGAACCTCCGCGGATACCCGTTTCCTGTCTTTTTATTTTCCATTTTAGTACTATTTCCCCTGTCATCCTTTCTTTCTGAGCTATAATTTCCTTGGCGGTTGTAATTATTCATTGTTTTTCCTGTTCCATTGTTATTCTCGTTCCTGCTTTCATTATATTGATACCCGTTACTACGATCATAATCACTATTCAATGTCTGGTCGAATCGACTTAAACGTTCGACCAGATCCTCAGAATCAATAGGCATGGAGTTCCACAATAAATTTTGGATATTTACAGGCAACTGACGAATAATAATTCTAATTAATTCATTACTATCCATTCTATCTTCGCATGCCTTGAATGCTGCTATTTTACGTGTTGCGAAGTCACACATATTCTCGGCTCCACCCTTCTTATACCTTTCACTTATTAATTTGTATTTTAGATCAAACTTGTGGCTTTCGTTCCAATATCTTTTTAAGAATTTATCCTTCCATTCCTTATAATTAGTCGGTTCCGGTACTAAAGAGGTCAACCAATGATGTGCCTTGGACGACATGGCTTGTTCTACTATATGCAATTTTAACCTTTCGGGGCTATTATTTATCATAAAATAACTCTCTAATTTTGAAATAAACGACCACGGTTGTTCTTTCACATCACCATGAAATTTTAGGCGGCTTGGTATTACAAGCGCCGATGCATTCATTGCTATATTTCCCTGCGAACGCATCATGAATTCGTTTTCTAACTGTTCAATCTTGTCTTTAATGTCCGACATATATTTCCCAGATTCAGATTCTTGCACCAATTTAATGTTTCTAAGTCCCTCCTGTATTCGTTTTTCTAATTTACTATCCAAATTAACTAATTTAGATTCTATGTTTTCAATTTTTTCGCCATGTTGAAGCGACATTGCGTTTAAATTATCTACGCGCGATTCGACGATTGTCAACTTTTCGCATTGTTGGTCATGTAAATGTCCCAATGTCACAATGCTCTCCTGTAAATTATTAACTTTGGAATTAATTTTGTCGCCAAATTCTTTTAATTCCCTCTGCATTTGGTCGACTTGATTATTAAAAGACTCAATTTTACAATGAATAATGTTGAATTCAGCCGATGTATCCACCCGTAATTGCACTATTTCCTCGTGTATTTCCTGACGAAAATTCTTCAATTCTAATGACATTTTCGATGTCATTCCTTCCAATTTAGCGTTATTTTTTTCAAATTTAGTATTCATATCTGAAGTAATTTCCTCTAATTTAGTATTATTATGCTCAAGTTTTGCGTTCATTTCTGCTAACATTTTAAGAATTAAATTATTAGGGTCCATATTTCCTAACGGTGCAGCCATTATTTCCTTTTCTTGTGGTTCAATCTCAATAATTTCACGCGAGATTTCTCCCTCGGGGTTAGTATTAGCAGACGCCATATCATCTACATTAACATTCTCCATACGCAATTTTTTGCTCCTAGTATCCATTTTGAATTCTAATACAAATTAAAATCTCTCTGTTAAATTATTTTAAAATCACACCAATGAAATGGTCTTGGCTCTTTCTTATAATTAACAATTAATTTCAAATGTCAATCCATAAATTTCAGATTCCCTTTGGATCACTTTATTATAATTTATAAGACTAATTTTATCCGTGTCACCAATTGTTATAAATTATAACAAATTATGCATCACGTTGGCGCGCCATTTTGTGATATACACATTTTCTCTCTACATTAATATCTTGCAAAGATCTTAGCGTCCGGCTTGCTGGGTCAATGGGTCACGATATATTATAATCCTTATTACCTTTATAATGGATTATAGGATCCGCAGACTATACAGCGCTGCTGGGAATCTGAAATAGAATGATTCTAATTCCTAGTTCATTACTGTTTGGATTGACTAAGTGAAAGATCACTTTCTTTTCTAAAGAACATAATTTAACAAAGTTTATTGTTACCTTTTAGCAAACAATATAGTGAATTTAATAAATGATTTTGATGTTAGGCCTTTTATCAAGATATCTTTGAATTTTACAGTTTTATACCGCGGTTAACTTATCTATTCTTCGTTGATGTCCCTCGTAGACTTCTCAGTCAAAATATCTTGCGAGCTTGCCGTAGTCCAAAGTCCCAAGAAATCCTCTTCTGCTCCTATCCAAACTGGTCTCAAACTATCAAAATTTTCAGTCCCGATTACGTCCTATGACATAGTCCCGAAATCTATAATTCGATTACCACTCCCGACAAAGTCCCAATTTATGCGTCAATATTACTTCCACATGCAATATCTGCAATATCATTTGCTGTCCTTCAAATTTCACAATCTGATAACCCAACTCTGACTATCTGCACTACACTCGCTCCCTCTCACGAACCTACGATCAGTTCAGACACGCGATGCCGGTCAGAATGAATCTTCCTGCTTGATTCACCCGCGAAGCTTCGTATTAAACTACCTTCTTTTTTTTATAACATTTGACCGTCCTTCTCTCACCCAGCCAATCCATGCGTTCGTTATATTTTGGTGTAGCTGACCTTTCGATCGTCTAAACTTCTTAATGCATATTCCACCATATAGTCTTCAAATAAACGTTAGTTTATTTTCATGTGACATATCGGTATGTCACAATATGTTTCCCTATTTTTTAATGGTAATGGTTAAACAAGAGGAACAAATAGTTTCTGACTCTCGGTGTTAACAGGGAACTTTAAAAAAATTAATAATACAGTTATTCGGTTGCTCAACATGCTTTTGATAGAAAAACAGAAACAATTGTTTGGGCGTAATGCACCTTGATTTTTTTTTATAATCAATTTCTTTCCTATTTGATAAATATATCGACTTGCAAATTGTAGGACTTCAAAGAGAATATAAAAACCAAATAAAAGTTATGCTCATACTCGCCGTAAAAATACGAATTTAGCATAATTAAATTGGCCACAAAATTTGTTTACAAGCAAGTGCATTTTAAGCGTATGTGGCGGGCAAAAGCGCGGCATTGGAGATCTGTTTTTTTAGTATGCCCATCCCACGCTTTTCTACTAGCGCGAATGAATCAAGCGCAAACAAATGGGGTCTACTTAGATGTTAATTTTTTATAAACAATTACATATATCTCGAGAACGAGATATAATAGCACCAAACGGATTCCGGAATTTTGCATTGCATATAAACGCCATTCAGATTAGACAAAAATTGCAACAATTACAAATTTATAAACAATTTCCAACTTTTGCAAATCTAAAGGGGGGAGAGTCTCCCGATGCCCCAAAGCCGAAAATTGTGAATTAACAATTTTGCAACAATTTATAATTTTATAAAGAAATTCGAAATATGCGTTAGAATGGCCGGGAAGGGTCCGCAAATTGTGCCTGAAATGAATATCTCAAAATAGCAGTTTGTCAGGAGTTACAAATCGATTACTAAAAGTTAGAATAATTGTTGCTAAAATGATAAATATTTACTGGTCTATAGATAATCATTCTGGACGGAACACCCCGCTTAGAAATATTTTTTTCGTCGTGGCGTACGCGCAGGCAAAATATCTCCTTCGGCAGGGAAATATGAGGATATTTCCGTCTCGTACGTAAACAAACTAGCCCCCTCTCCCTGAGACAGCGTTCTTTCTGCCCCATGGGATGTTGCACCAATTACAGACAACTGTCGTTCTACCTGCTAGCGATTGGTCAACGCGTCTCTCCCCCTGCCCTCCCCCAGGCCGAGGGGTGTCCAAGTTTGTCGGTGCGATGTGGAATTTTGCCGGCCACTTTATCTGAGGGAAAGTGTACATTTATTTTCCAACACTTTGCCAGATGATATTAAACGATTAAATTCGATAGAAAAGTTAAAATTCAAAGTGAAATGGTTTTTTCTGTATAACTGTTTCTATACAATTAGAGACTATACTGAGCATCACAAGGAAAGTAACATTAATTTCAACAGTGATATTTAATGTATTATTTACCATTGGACTGTACAATTCTAAACAAGATGTAACAAGTATTGTATCGCATCTTCTGGGTCAATGACCCACACCTCGATCAGGTTTTTGTCCAATTTTCCTGATCCATTGAGCAAATGCTGAGATGGCCCCTGGTTTTGCTTCTGGAGATAAATGTAACTTCATTATCTGTGCACGTCTTCTAGAATTCAGTAGGAAATACAGTTATTCAAATTATCGTTTTCATTTCGTCGCGGCAGAGAGTATTATTTCGAAGGACACCATGGATAAGAGCCCAAAATTTATTGCTTATTTATCCTTGAAAATAAATTTTATTACATGGAAGTTTTTATTATTTTTTTTTTATTCAAGTAGTACATGACAGTGTAGGAATCACAGAATTTTGAAAATGTGCACACAATTCACTTCTCGCCATAGCACGTCATATGCAGTTTTAACTGATTTTTGACATAAAATAAATAAAAAATTCCTCCATGGTACTATCAACAGTACTTTGTGTTAAAATTTAAACTACTGACAGTGCAAACTGACGTTTTAAAATAAACATTATTTTCAGGTGACAATTTGGACATATTTGAACACTTATATCAAGTATTGAAAGCAAATGAAATACATGACCAATGTGTGAATGATATTTGTGAACATTTAAATTTAAATAAGGAAGCAATTACTGCAGAGCTAAAGTGTTTCTACAATGGAACTGATCAGCGGTAAAAACATTCCAGAAATGGCAACAATTATTGTAGAAAATAACTGAAGGGCATATTCCCAATGGGTTTTGAACTTTTCAGATTATATTACACCATTCCTGTGAATTCAGCAAGTTGTGAACGCTCTTTTTCGTCTACTTGCAGACTGAAAACTTACTGCCGAAACACGACTGGGCAAGAAAGGATGTCTTCATTAGGATTGGTAGCACTTGAACGTGATATTGGTATAGATATAAATAAAACTATACATACTTTCAATCTTGCCAAAAACAGAAGATTACATTTTTATTAAAATAATTTATCAATGTAGATTTTAAAATATATATCCTACAGTTATGTATAACTATATTTTGTGATCATAAATAATTAATACTTTCGAAAATCTGTACATGATTCACTGAGAAAATGTATCGGGGAATTAACAGTTCAGACCGTTCAAATAACAATGCGAATTGGCTCTAACGAGTTTAACTTATCTAATTAATATTAAATAATAATTAACAAAATTGAAAGCAATAATTGTTGCACAATGAACTTAAAGCATGTAAGCAAATATTTTCATGTTTGTAATACCGTCCAAATTTGCTCCTGCCTCCATAAAAGATCCGAAATCCCGCCCCTGGATAAAGCCTAAGATTTTAGAAATGGAATTATTGGCTGCGCAAGCGTAACACAAGTATGATTAATCGAATCAAGTGAACAATTTATTTCTGTTTAATTTTGAATATTTCCAATTCTATAATGCGCAAATTTTTTCACACAATTTAGAATCAGTTATTTTGAAAAATAGAGTGATGTTTAATCTTCGCATTTCTCATCATTTGGGTAACACGATTTCTAAGTTTTTTTATACGTAACATGGTCGTTGTTGTTCCTTGTTTTCCGAAAAACTTTATACGCAGTGTCCCTGTCATGCATGAATGGGCGACTTTCACCGGATATCCACGGAGCTACGGAACGTGTCACGCGCTACGTCTTTTGTGGTATATGTCTATTTCCAAGTTCATTATACATTTCCGTAAATACTGCTATTTTTTCATTGAGCGAGGTTTCATTTAGTACTATTGTACTAAATGATTTGCGTCCTGTGTCACGAAATACGAGGACATTCTTGTAATGGGTGACTTCAATTGTAATTTATTGAAAAAATCTCCCTCACCTGACCACGTTGCTCTTTTTTTTTGTAAAATGAACCTAATGAATCTTCCCCTAAAAGCAACTCACAATATAAAAGATACTGAAACATGGATAGATCATATCAAAGTGTCAAATCCTGCAACAGCGCGTTCTTATGGACAATTTTCCGTCTCGGGAATGTCAATATATGATCTTATCTACATTTTATAATTTAAAGTGTTCCAAATACACACCGAAAATAATAAAATATTGAGATTATAAACACTTCAATGCAAATTCCTTATTTTGTTATGAAATTCGGTCTCCTGGAAAATATTCCAGGAGACCGAAAATTGATCTATCTATCTGAAATATGATCTATCCATGTTTCAGTATCTTTTATATTGTGAGTTGCCTTTAGGGGAAGATTCATTAGGTTCATTTTACAAAAAAAAGAGCAACGTGGTCAGGTGAGGGAGATTTTTTCAATAAATTACAATTGAAGTCACCCATTACAAGAATGTCCTCGTATTTCGTGACACAGGACGCGAATAAGTCGTCTAGTTTGTTAATGTTGCCTGATTTGGGAGGACAACTGCGAAGACACTTTTTACCTACGAGATTAGTTTTAGCAATTAAGTATTCGGTGAAGTGGTCTTAATGATTTGCTGAAGAGAAAATAACTTTGCAGTTAATGTCATCACGTAAACAGATACCGACACCACCCCCATGTGCAGCAACGCTGGACTTTCTATCATGTCTCCAAAGACTGTATCCTTATGATCGGAAATTTAAAGATTTTTTGAGCAATATTTTACTAATGAGGAGTGCGTGAAATTTATGTTTTGGTACAATTTCCTGAATCTTGGAATGATGACATAGGAGAGATTGTGCATTTAAATGCGTAACGTAAAAACAATTCCTAGAGATAGACGGTGTACTGTCTACAGCAGCCAGGGCTGGCAGGGAAGGGGATTGGACACAAGCAGGTAGCGACGTCTGTGGGGTGGGGAGGATACTTCATTGGGGTACAACGGGAATTTCCTAAAATGGCCGCCGACTGACTATGACTCAGAAGGGTGAAAGCTTAATGGGAGGTGTACAGAATAATGAAAGGGTACAAGTAAGAGCGATTGAGGCCGTATTCATAGTCGTTACTTATAATAAGGAAAACCTTAAGGAATTTCTTAAAGCGTTTTTCAATTCATAGTCGTAACTTATCCGCGCACTTAAGGAACTCCTCATAGCTATAAGGAAGGTCCAGTTTTCACTTAAAACTATAAGTGAACCATATCTTGTTGTACTGAAAATTGTACTAATTTGAAAGAAATGGAAATAGACGACGATTTCCAAGAGTATATAGAATTTTATGGTGGCATCGTGCTTCGAAGCAATAAGCGGTATTTGCGGGACATGCAAAACCCGTTGGAAATGCACAACGACCACGAATTTAAAAAACGATATCGTTTCACCAAGCATGTTGTTGCAGACGTCTTGGTACCATTGGTGGCAAAACCATCTATAAATAATAGAGGTATGCCTATCTCAACACTATTTCAAACAGTCATTGCGTTGAGGTTCTACGCAACATCATCTTTTCAGGTAGGTAAACTACTTTTACAAAGAATGATTTGAGGTTATGTGAAGAGTGATAACCATATTGACTTATTTTTAGCTTTGATGAAATTTGGGCATGGGGGTAGTCTTCATAATTATATACCAAAGGAACACAACATTTTATTTATTTTGTTTTAAATACTGCTAATTTGAAAAATATTTTTTAAATAAATTGCTTAAGCAGTGCTTGTAATGAAATAAATTAATTCAGGGAGTGTGGTAACAAATTTGAAACAAATTGAATTGAAGAAAGTAACACTCATACTTTGATGTCTTATTATTGAATTAATACAGTAATTGGATAATACCCATATTTTGAAACTTAATTCTTTCAGTTGGTGTTGTACTACTTTGTTTTGCAATACATCTGTAAAAGAGTTCCGAACTCCCAATCTGACCTCCTTGTGACAAAAAATAATCTGGCTATAAAAGGATCATCTGTTTGAGATAATATAAAAGCATTTTCATTCATTTTCTAAAAGAACATTATTTCACTTCATCTATTTCAAATTCTAATTCACAAGAGAAACATTTTATTTAGTTGAAAAGTTTTTCTCACCTCAAATCTTTACTAGCATGTACTTTTCTGTATTACATACATAATTTACTTACCTATGTTTAATTTTTTTACAGTTGGTGTGTGCAGATCTGTACCATGTCAGTCAACCTACAGTGAGCAGAATTGTATCTGATGTTTCTGAAACCTTGTCGCGTTGCATTAAAAGATTTATAAAATTTTCATCCAGTCAAGAAGAGCTGAATAAATTAAAAGTAGACTTCTTCAGAAAAGCTAACTTCCCAGGAGTTGTAGGGTTAATTGACGGTACACATATTCCTATTAAAAGCCCTGGCGGACAAAACGCCGAAGTTTTTAGAAATAGAAAAGGTTTCTTTTCTATAATTGTGCAAATTGTTGGGGGCCCAAAAGAAGAAATTCTTGACATAGTTGTGCGATGGCTAGGCAGTGCGCATGACAGCAGAATTTTTGATAATAGTGCAGTGAGAATGAAATTAAGTGAAGGTCATATTCAAGGACGCTTACTTGGGGACAGTGGATACCCACAACGAAAGTATATTTTCACACCAGTTCTAAATCCAACCACCAGACCTGAAAACAATTATAACACTTCCCTAAAAATAACAAGAAGTGCTATTGAAAGAACAATAGGAATATGGAAGAGAAGATTTCCTTGTCTGTATTTTGAGCTGCAAAATAAGCTGCGAAATACTACAAGAATAATTACTGCCTGTGCAGTTTTGCACAACATTGGTATCTTCACTCGGGATGTTTGGGAAGCAGAGGAAGTGGAGGGAGGAAGAGGCATTGTGGATGTTCCCGCAACATGCCTACCAGATAATGCTAGAGCAAATGTAATTAGGCAACGATTCATTACAAGGAATTTTACAGACTAGCATTTCAGTATGTAATATAATAGAAAAGAATAATGTTTGTACAAAATAAAATATTTATTGTAAAAATACAAAAATAAATTTAAAAAACACTCATTTCTTTAATTTATTTAATTCTGCCAACCGAATCTCCTTCAGCAACCTCTCCGACTCTATTTGCTCTTTGAGGAGCTCAATTTTTAATTTCTGCTCTTTTCTCATTTCCCCTAACTCTTTTTCTACCTCAAATCTTTACTGGCATGTACTTTAGCTTTCGCAATCCTCATTTCTGCTTCTACCAAGAAAGCGTCACTTTTCCCTACCTTCTTTCTCTTCTCAAACTTACTATCCAAATTTTCTTTGCAAGGCACATTACACACAACATTTTCACTATCAGTACGTGGCCCAAGAACACTATTCACCAACGAATAACATCCTGTAGCACCTTCCAAATCAGCATTAGACATTTCTGCAATCTGCACCGTATCAGAGTCTATTGTGTCCTCTAGTTCAATGTCGATGCCACAAGCATCCAATTCAGGATCACACTCGATCACCATTTGTGAGGGTGGACCTCCTCCTGTTCTCATGGCGTTCCTTTTCTCCGCAGCATACAATGCCTTTCTTTTATACTTGATGTTATCCCAAAGTTTTTTAAAATTTTTAGCCTCTCTCTAGAATGAAACATTAGTGTTAGAAAAATTATTGATTAAAGCATTAATAACAAAATCAATATAACGTAAAATATTCTGAAATTATACTTACGGGAACGTTCTCAGATATAGCGTTAAATTCCTCGGTAATCTTCTCCCATATATCCGTCTTTTCTTTGGAGGAAATATTGTTGTGAGATGTTTTGTTTTCGACGATGTGTCGATACTTCACAACTAAATCGCGAAGAATATTTTTTTCTTGCTCGGAAAACAGCTTTCCCTTAGGCATGTTTCTATTCTATACAACACGTGCAAACAATCGCAAACGCACGTACCACGATCAGTGTGTTCACGACGACTGTAGCACAACGACTGCGTACGTGTAGGTTAGGTTACCCTATGGATGCTCACGGACGCAAACATATGACTTGTTCACGGCCAGTTTGAATGAACGCTTCAGGTAGGATTCAAGTGGCTGTGAAACAGACAGTGCGCTGTTGCCACACGAAACGCTACTAGCATCGTACTTGTGTTAAGTATCGTCTGTGAATACCAAATGTGCATAAGCATTTCCTTATCAAAAGTGACTCCTTATAATAAGAAAATACTTAAGGAATTCCTTAAGCTATAAGTGACTACTATGAATACTGACCCTGAGAGACATATAGCAAGCGAGCGAGAGAAAATAGGAGACAGCTACGAAGAACGCTTTCCAGAGAAAGGAAAAGAAGCGCCCCGAAACTATTGAATCGAGTTTAGCCCAGCCATTTGGACGCGGAAGCGTCTCTTACTTCAGTTAATTACAATTTAAATTAAAAGAAATTTATTTAAAAAGCAATTGGGTGTAACACGGTGAAAGTTAATTACATAAATAAGATAAATGTCATGCAAATAATATAATAATGGTAATAATAATGTTAAAATGATAATAATAATAACAATACCGTAGACTGGGGTTACTTTGATCAATTTTAAAATTAAAAAGCTTATATTTAAAGAAATTGACATTTTAAAATTCGGAAAAAATTTTGTAATGTCTGTTTTTCTTGTTCTTTCGATTGGTTAAATTGTATACTTAAATTCTTATTTTTTTAAGAAATAAAAAATAAAAAGAAGTGATCAAAGTTAAACCAAGGTTGGGGTTACTTAGTGAATTAGCGAACTCTTGGGAAGTGAATTGGGTCGTAAGGTTGAAGCTATGGCGTACCTAACTAAATTTAAAAAAGAAGGAATGATTAGAATTGCTAATGATTTGGGTATTGCATTAGACGGGACGGAAACCGTGATTAAATTAAAAGGTTTGATAACCAGCAATTAGGATTATGAGCACAAGTTTATTAAGGGTTTGGGCGAACAGCATCGCAAGGATATCGAGGAAGAGAAGGCGGAAGAGAGGGCGAGGGTAGAACGGGAGAAGGATAGGGAATTAGAACGATTAAGAATTGAAGGGGATATTGAAAAAGCGCGCGTAGGAGGGAGCGCGGAAGCACGTGGCGAGGCACGCGTTGAATCGCATCGGGAAAATATTAAAATAAGGCAGATTATAGGTCGATTTCGTGGTAAGCAGGACGATATCACATCATATTTAAGTGCCTATGAAAGTCAGTGCAGACAGCTGAGAGTACCCGAAAGCGAATGGGCTGTTCATTTAATTGAATTGTTGCCGTATAATGTGAACAATTGGATTACGTTAGACGAACAGGAGGACGAATGGACTAATGAGGCACTTAAGTCGAAATTATTACAGTTGTATAGATTTGATGCTGAAAAATTTCGTCAGCTGTTTGTTAAACACAGGAAAGGTAATAATTCCACGTGGGGCATATTTGCTCGAGAATTATTAAATTACGCGAGAGAATGGGTGTCCGGGTTAAGCGTACACACGTTCGAGGAGTTATTAAATCTGATAGTTACGGATCATATGAAGCGGAAGGTTTCATGGGAAATGCGCGATCATTTCATTGATTCGTGGGCGGAATTTATCAATCCTTTAGAATTCGCGAAGAAACTAGACGCGTACGAAAATCACAGGCAAGGGTGGAAAAAGTCAGGATCTTTCCAGACCCATCAGAAAGAGCCGGTAGAAAATAAGGTCACAGCAGGGCCGGGGAAGGCAATTCCGAGTACGAGCGAGAAGGACAAGGTTGCGGCGCGGCCTGAATTCGAGAAGCGGTTTGTTAGGAAATGCTTTGTATGTCAGTCACCACAACATTTGGCTAGGACGTGTCCTAATAAAAAGATCGAATCTGCGAATCACGTGTGTGAGCCTCAAGCGAGTGAATTGTTTCGAGAACATACATTCGTCGGAAAAATTAACGGACGGAACTCCTTGATTCTTCGTGATACTGAGGCTTCTTTTGATTTGGTAAACGAGAATTTAGTAGACGCAGCAGATTTAACTTGAGAATCGATTTGGATTAGTCAACCCTTAGAGAAATTTCCTAGGAACTTACGTGTGGCGCAATTGACTTAGAAATGCGGAGCGGGCGGGTAATTACGCGGGCTGCTGTTGTACCTAAGGAATGTGAATTACCGTATTACATTCTCAGCAATCGATCTATGTTGTTATTACAAGAGGTTAAAGAGGGCTTTGTAGATCCGCAAGAAATTAATTTAGTGGTTACTCGAGCCAGAGCGGCAAAGACTGATCAGGCGGGGCTGGGAAATTCAGTAGAATTGGTCTTACTGCCGGTGGAGACGGAGGTGAGTGAAAGTATTGTGGAGGTAGAGGAAAACACAGGGGCGATAAGTACTGGGAGCGAAAACGAAGCAGAACTCTCGGATGAAATTAAGAATTTGTTGCGAGTAGACGCGAAGCAATTTCGTACGGCGCAGCAAGAAGACGAGAAGATCAGGAAGATTTATGAGTCGCTTAAAACTGTAAACCGAGAATTAGGAAACGATTATTAATTTGTTAGAAATAATATTCTCTTCAACAATCGGCACAGTAAGAAAGAAGAAAATTTCGAAATGTTAGTTGTGCCAAAGGTCTATCGCGGAGAAATCTTACGGGTTTGTCACGAAACGGCCTCATGTTATTTAGGTTGCTTGAAGTCAAAAGCGTGCATGTGGCGATACTTCTACTGGCCTAACAGTTTCCAGGAAATGAGATTTGCTAAAACATGTAACAGTTGCCAGATAGTAGGTCATGGTGGGGATAAGAGAGAAGCACCTTTAGTTAGTGTGCCTACAATTGGTCGAGTGTTCTCTAAAATAAACATTGACACAGTAGGGCCGTTTACGCAAAGTAGTTCTGGGGCGAATCACATTTTAACAGCGATTTGTGTAGCTTCACGGTACCCCGAGGCCATTCATATAAAGGATTTGCAGACGACCACTATCATAGAGGCTTTATTAGAATTGTTTAGCAGGACCGGATTTCCGCGTGAAATTCAAACGGATCAGAGAACATGTTTTACGAGCAACCTCATGGTAGAATTCGCAGAAAAATTTGGAATTAGATTAGTACATAGCTCGTCGTATCACCCGCAAAGTAATTCGGTAGAGAGAATACATCGGACGATGAATATATTATTCAAAGTTCTATGTTTAGAGGCAGGAGGTGACTGGGAGAAAAATCTTCCGGCAATATTGTTTGCTATGAGAACGTCGGTTCATGAGTCTTTAGGGTATACGCCAGCAGAGTTAGTATTTGGAAAAAAAATTGAGGACACCGGTGACACTTTTGTACGAAAATATTGTTGAAAATGAACCAGGGAGTAATTTCGTGACTGAGTATGTGTTTGAACTAATAAATAGGCTGAAGCATATTAGGGAAACAGCGCATCAAAGATTATAGGGCGAGCAACAGAAAAGAAAAGTTGCGTATAACAAGAAGGCAGTTGAGAGAAATTTTAGTGTAGGCGACAAAGTATTGATCTTTGCTCCTAATAGAACAAAAAACTGTCCGTTCAGTGGATGGGACCGGGAGAAGTCACAGAAAAGGTTTCCGATGTAAATTATGTGGTAAGATTACCTAATAAGTGTTCCAGGAAAGTTTATCATGTGAATATGATGAAACCGTGTCATCAAAGGACGGAATACCTAAATTTTGTTGCGGAGAGTAGAAATGAAGGTGAGGCCACTAATGACGCGATCGATAAGTGTGCACTGAAGCTAGAAGCGGGTGACTTTGATGTCGAGTCAATGCTGGTAAGTACGGATGCTACACCGGAAATGCATGATAAACTAAAAGAATTAATTGTTGAATACAGGGACTTTTTTTTATGATAAGCCAGGTTTGACCGAGAAGGTAGAAATGGATATCGAACTGATTGACAATACGGCGAAGGTTAGGAGTGCGCCTTCCCGCACGTCTATGAGACAGAGTAAGATTTTACAAGAGGATATTGCTAAAATGTTAAAGGACGGAATCATTGAAAGCTGGGATTCTGATTTCGCGTCGCCCATGATTTTAGTAGAGGCTCCAGGCAAGAAACCCAGGCCATGTATCGTTTATTGCAGGTTGAATAAAATTATTAAAACCGAATATTTTCCACTGCCTAGTCTAGACGAGAGAATTGAAACGGTAGCAGCTGCGAAAATAATATCTACTTGTGATTTGAGCTTGATTTGCTTTTGGCAAGTTAGGATGACGGAAAGAGCGCAGAGATATGCCACTTTCTGCACAAATTTCGGAAGTTACAAACCACTACGTATGCTTTTTGGGATTAAGAATGCGCCTTATGTGTGTAGTAAATTAATGGCGGCATTACTTCAGGATTGTTCGGAATTTGCTATTCCTTATATGGATGATATCGCAATCTTCAGTAATGATTGGTCGGATCATCTACGTCATTTACGCAAGGTATTTCAAATACTAAGAGAGGCGAAACTTCACGTTCAGCCGGCGAAATGTAAGTTTGCTCGCGGAACCTTAATGTTTTTGGGCTACGAAATTGGCAGCGGTCTTATGAAGGCGAACGAGGTAAAAGTATGCGCGATTAAGGAATATCCGAGACCGAATACTAAAAAGAAAATTTAGAAAATTTCTAGGATTAATTTCCTATTACCGGCGTTTTGTGCCGAGATTTTCGGAGAAGGCTGCGCCTCTCACAGATTTGTTAAGGGGAAGTACACGACAAGGGAAAATAGCATGGTCGCAAGAGTGTGAAAAAGCATTTGTAGAACTTCGGGAAGCTCTGTGCGGTGAACCGGTCATTCATGTGCCTGATTTCAGCAGGGAATTTTTAATGCAGTGCGACGCGTCCGACAGAGGGGCGGGGATTGTACTCTCTCAGTTAGATGAGGAAGGGAATGAAAATCCCGTGTTATTTCTTAGTAAGAAGTTTTCTCCTTCGTAGATGAAATTTTGTGTGACAGAGAAAGAATGTGCGACAATTATTTGGTGGCTACAGCGATTAAAGCACTATTTAGATGGGAATGTTTGCCTAAAGGTAGAAACTGACCATAATCCTCTGGTTTGGTGGCAACAATGTTCCGGGAATAATCCCAGATTGATGCGATGGTCATTGGCAATTCGGCATCTGAATATTATGATTAAACATCGGAAGGGTAGTCAGAATGTGAACGCTGACATTCTTAGCCGTATGTATGAAAATCAGCTCCAGGCAGTGTCGGATTTTGCAGAGAGACATACGTCCCTCGGCAACGCGTGTGATGTGAGTGCGCGACAAGAAAGTGCCGACACAGTTCATAAGTGTGAAACTGTTGCTGTAAAGCAAATATCTCAAGACAAAACACACGAGACAGCATCAGTGACAGTGTGTTGTTGTGCGAGAAAGTGAAAAGAAGGAGTGAAGCAAAACGGACTTGCAGGAAATCAACCAAATTCATGAACTTTTGCATAATTATATTCACGCAGAAGATAAAGATAAATTCTATACTATTAAATTTGAATGTGTAAAGCAATTAGTAAGTTTATGTATGTGTAATGGATATAGACTCGCAGAAGAATTGAAAACTGTATATAGTTGTGATGTGACGCAAGTCAAGGTGTGCATGCTTGTAAAATTGGTGAAAAAGTTATATTGCAGATTTGTTTATGTCATATTTGGAAGGTTTATATGGTGGATTTGTTTGTTGTAATATTTTGGAAGGGCGTAGAAAAAATTTTTGGCTACCACATCATAGCGTTAAGAAATAGGGGTAGTAGATGATTGAAGTATTAAACTGATATTAGGAATAGAAAGATAGGCTAGTAGGGTTGGAAAAAGGTAATGTATTTGATGTAATTAGTTAGGTTGGGCGCAGTTGTTTAAAATGTGAGCCAACTGGCCTAGGGCATTAAATTTTGGGGAATTTTGTTCTGTGTTGTTGCAACTGCGAAAAAATTCCTGGGAGAATATAGGAGTTTGTAGGGTTGTCTCGCTAAAACCAGCGTGGGCACGCGGCGTGGTGCGCACCGGATGCGTAGACAATGGCAGAAGCTATGACACACGGGTTTTTTCCGACGGGGTTTACAGGCGTAAGGGCGGAAGCAATGGAGGCGGCGGGCAGCGTCGCGAGGGCTATTTAAGGGCTGTGAAAATAACAGCTCTTTCTTCTTTGAGACAGCGGCATCGGCAGCGTAGGTCGTCAGTGAGAGGTGCGTGCGTGCACGCTGCGAAGGAGCCGGCAGTTATTGTCGTGACTAGTGAGACATGTAGTCGGTCTCAGGGCAGGCGGTACTACGCACGGCGAAACATTAGATAGTATGTTGCGGTGTGGTATCTGTTGTAAATATCTCTCCTAGTTAATTCTATACAGTTCATTGGTTATTTGTAACTGCGGTCTAAATTGTGAATAAACCTGCTGTTATTACAACCCACTCTCTTCTGTGTACTGATTACACACGAATGACGCCACAACACACTGTGTTACAAAGTAGGCGACGTAAAAATGAAAAAGGCGTTTTTTCTGAGTTGCGTAGGCAACAAAGTGACCAACGTAGTAAAAAAGCTGTTCCCGGATAGAGAAATATCAAATATTAAATGGGCAGAAATGTTAGAAAGACTTTAACAAAGTGCCCCATGTAGTGTCAGCTAGATTTAAATTTTTCCAGTGCAGGAAATGTGAGGGTCAAACGCACAGTGAGTGGATAACAGAGCTGTCCGGGCTGGCGCGACATTGTCAGTTTAAGTGCCCACCATCTGATAAAGAGGTATCATACGCGGATACTTTGATAAGGGATATGGTAGTGCTTCACACACCTGAGGAAAAAATATGATTTCAAGCTCTGCAAAGTGGTGACCCTTCGTTAGAGGAAGTGCGTAACTTATGTAAAACGTACGAGATGACGTGCGAGAGAGCTCACCAGATCGCTTCAGAGTCGCATCTGCACCAGATAAAAAAAAGTGGGCCAGTACGCAGGAGAAAGGTGTCAAAAGAATGTAGGGCTGATAGTGATTCCAGTGAGTGTAGTGCCAGTAGCGTGAAGGGCTACCGCAACAGAGACGGAAAACGCAACAATGGGTGGAGGTGTGACCGCCGACCCAGTAGCAGGCCAGGGTACAAGAGATTCAGTGACAGTGACAGTGACAACGGCAGTGTGAGAGTTACTGCACAGGTGAGGAAATCATGTAAAAACTGTGAGAAGTTTCACTCAAGAGAGAAGTGTAGATTTAGAAATGCGCAATGCTATTGGTGCAAGAAGATAGGCCACAATAGGGAAGTGTGCGGAAAAAGGAAACAGGCGGAACGGTGCAAGAGGCAGGAACAAGAAATGGCAGTAGATGTGATTAATCAAGTACTCAGCACCCTGGAGCAAGACAAGTTGATGGTTAAGATTGAGCTTGGTAAAGTGCCGGTGAGTTTCCTCTTAGACACGGGCGTCGCTGTAACACTCATAAATTTTACCTAGGTATCAGAAAGTACAGAAGGGGTTATATGCTTTCGGCAAGACTCCGATCAAAGTGTTGGGGAAAGTGTCGGTCAGGGTGTTAAATTTGAGATTTAAGGAACCACCAACTTTGTGTTTTTGTGCCATCAAGAAGCCAAGAGTCACCCGAGAAGCCGACTGAGAAGATTTCACCTACTTAGGTTATAAGCTCTTTCTATGTAATTAGATTAAGTATGCTTACATAAGGGTAATTTTTTGACACCAATTTTCTCAGAATTGGTAACTTCTAAAGATCATTGTGTGATCTCATGGCCATGAGAAAGTTCTAAAAACCTGAAAATTTGTTAGCAAGAGCTGATTTTTTGGATCAATAGTCTGTGAGAAAAAATTAGCATCTTGTGCAAAATATTTTATTGTTTTGCAAACAGGTATTTTTTAATTATAAGAAAAGTATTGATTTTGGCGGGTTCTACGAACAAAATCTGAAATTTACAGCAAATTTGGGGTTGAATGGACACCTTGTTTGCCTTTCTAGCTCTGAAATTTTATGGCAAAAGAGTTTTTATGGCAAAATAAAATATTTTTGGTGTGAATCCCTGTCTTGCTGGTAGATGCCGCCACCTATGTGTTGATGCCTCGCAAGTTGCATAACCTTGCAGGCGCAAATATGCAAGCGCCGTGGTCAAAGCACTTTGCACCAAGCGCTTTATATCGATATTTCCCCTCTACCCCCCCTATACTACCGAGTTTATACCCCTTCACGAGATAGTATAAAAGACGTGCGCCTCGCTCGCACGGAGCCTTTTCGCCTTTAAATTTTATCGTTATTGCTTTGTTAGAGCTGCCGCATACGTGCTGGTTTGATTTTAATATGATTCTGTTGCAGGCATGAGTCCAGCCTTGTTCAAGAATATTCATGCTTCATTTTTTGAATTTGTAAAATTTGGTAATAGTATAAAGATCCAATTTCATGTACTTGCTAACTACGCACTCATACAAGTTCTGTTGTTAAAAGGGTCTGGTATTTTTCGTAATTTCTGCTTGTCATAGTGTTCTTTTTGTATAGAAGGATGACTAGGTAGCCATCCTTGTCAAAATGTGTATCATGTATTCGGTTTCCTCGCCCTAAAGTGGGCATTTTAGAGGAAAATCAGAAATACTGTAATTCTGCATTGGTTTAGACGCTTAATTTGAAGCGTCTTTCCTCTTGTTATTTTTTTTGTGTCATAGGTTTTTGTAAAGAGGCGATTCGCCTGTCAATTTTGTGAAAGTTGTAGTTCTGCATTGTCCTTCTTCCAATATTGTTAAGTTTCTTTCTGCTAGAAGGACCATTATTTGTAAATCTTTGTTTATAATAAATTGTGTTCTTGGTTATTTTGGATTGTCATCAATTCATCATCTCCAATTCCGAGATCCTGTAAAATTATAGATCCTGTTTATTTTAAAGCCTGGTGCGTCCTTTCGAACAATTTCGAATGTGACGATAATCTTCACGAATCCGATGGCTAGGAGTTCTCTGTGTTAGCTCCGAGTAATTTTTCATTTGACAAATGCATGGTCACCTCGCTTATTGTCGAGAATTTAATTAATACTTAACTTTGTGCTGCCCTCAGCAGCTGGCTTACATTTTGTTTATTCACATACTTCGCCACTTTCCAAATATAACACAGGGCAACCTACAAGAAGAAGCAGGCAGATATCGAGGTTATTGTGGTTGATCGTTATGACGTCACAATCATTTTGGGCCTCGACTCATTCGGCAAGCTTGGATTCAGGGTAGTCGATTCAGTGAACCGAATCTCGGAGAGCGAAGAGGCACGAGCCGTCTGGGAGCTGGAAAAAGAATTTCCAGAGGTGTTCTCTCCCGAGCTCGGTGAGTGCAAGCATTTCCGGGCGAGAATTCAGCTAAAAGAGGGGCACAAGCCCCGCTTCTATAAAGCGAGATCGGTCCCGTGGGCCCTTAGAGAGAAAGTGGCCGAAGAACTTAGACGTTTACAAGCAGATCATCACTCCAGTATCTACTAGCCAGTGGGCCTTTAGTCGTTGTTAAAAAAGCTAACGGTTCAATTAGGTTGTGCGGTGACTTCACGAGAACGGGCAATCAGCAGGTAGAGTTGAAACAGTACCCCATCCCGAAGCCGGAAGACCTATTTTATAAGCTGTCCAGCGGACAACAATTTTCAAAAATTGACCTACGGGACGCCTATCTGCAGCTCCCGCTGGACCGGGAGGCCAGGGAAGTGTTAGTCATCAACACCTCCTAGGCCTTTTCAGATATAATAGGCTGCCGTTCGGCATAAATTCAGCAGCCCCACTATTTCAGCGCTGTTTGGAGCAATTGACAGCAGAGCTTAGGGGCTGCTGCAATTACCTAGACGAGATCATAGTCACCGGGAGTTCAGAGAGTGAACACAGAGAGAACTTGAAAAGTTTGTTTAAAGTGCTCCAGGAGAATGGACTAAAAGTAAATAGAGACAAGTGCGTTTTTTTTAAGATCAGGTAGTGTTCCTGGGACACGTACTGAACAGCACCGGCATTTCACCCACCAGCCAGCACGTGGAAGCCATCCTGCGGCAGCCAACACCGACGGACGTGAAACAACTTCAAGCGCTGTTGGGGAAGGTAAATTATTACAACAAATTTATCAGGAATTTCTCCACAATAGCAGCTCCGTTGAACAAGCTGAGACAAAAAGGGGTGAAGTTCATGTGGTCCAAAGACTGTGAGAGGGCACTGAGCCAGCTGAAGGAAGCTTTAGTAAAAACTGCCAAGCTGAACTATTTTGTTCCGGGCAGGCGCACCCCGGTGGCAGCAGACGCCTCGGATTATGGTCTGGCGACGGTATTATCGCAAAAAGATGACAACAGTGTAAAAAGACCGATAGCGTTCGCCTCTAAGTCGCTCAACAAGCACCAGAAGAACTATTCTCAGATTGAGAAGGAGGCTTATGGATTATCTTTTGGTGAGGAAGTTTAACGACTACCTGTACGGTAGCAAATTCCACATCATCACGGACCACAAACCCTTAGTTCAGCTGTTCCATCCAGGGAAAAGGATCCCAGAGAGCACGGCGAAGAAGTTACAGAGAGGGGCGTTGTTTCTAACGGATTACAATTACAAAATCCATTTTAGGAGGACGACCCAACACGCGAACGCGGATGCATTATCCAGGCTACCGGGAGGGCCGGGCCCAGATTTTGACAAATCTGAAGAATAGTGTCTCCAGATTGACGCGGAAGAATTCCAGGTGCTATCGGAGTTTCGTTTGGGGGCTAAAGGGATTGGAGAGGAGACAGACAGGGACCCAGAGCTGCGAAAGATTAGGAGTTACGTCAGGGAAGGCTGGCCGCTCAGGTGCCTTAGGAGTAATGCGGCGTGGTACAGCAAGAAGGACAGGTTGACGTGTAAGGCGGGGGTGTTGCTCTTAGTGGGGGAGGAATACACGAGGGTGTTCATCCCGAGAAGCCTAAGGAAGACAATGCTGGAGCTCCTCCACGAAGGACACTGGGGCATAGTCCGAACTAAGCAGCTGGCACGCCGCCAATACTTTTGGGAAGGCTTGAACACGGATATCGTCAAGATGCTCAGAAGATGCGAAGCCTGCCATGTTAACCACAGTGCACCAAACAAGGACTTGGTATCCTCGCCCGAGCCCAGTGAACCATGGGAACGGGTGCATGTGGACTTCGCTGGGCCGTTTTTGGACAAGATGTGGATGGTGGTGGTGGACGCTAAGTCCAACTACCCGTATGTGGTTGAGATGACAAGCACAACGTCGGCGCAGACAATCGACGAACTGGAGAGGATATTCGTAAACGAGGGGCTTCCGGTCAAACTAGTCTCAAATAATGGATCGTAAGAATTGGACTGCAAAACCTTCAAATTCCGACCGGACACCAAAACTTCTGAAAACTAGCGTCCTAACTCGAAATTTCATGACGATTACTATTCTGAAGTTCATATTTCGATCTGAGGCTTCGTTTTCTTATAATTCGCGAGAACGTTCATAAAACACGCCGTGAAATACAAACGATGTTGAATTTTTCCAATTTCGACCGGACGTCGATTCTTCGGACAACTAGCGTCCTAATTCAAAATTTCATGCCGATTACTTTGCTGAAGATCATTCTTCGTTCTGAAGCTTCGGTTTCTTGCAATTCGCAAAAACGTTCAAAAATACGCAATTTAACACCCATAAGTTCTCTAGTTTGACGTCGTTGTTTTTACGTTCTTCGTGCACAAAATACCAGTCATACACAGGAAAGTAAAGACGAGAGTACTCTTCATCCATCGTGCAGATTAGAGCATCAAAGAGCGAAAAGTCAATGCGATACTGCCTTTTAAAGATGACTCAATAACAGAGATGTGGAAAACACACCAGAATCACCAAATACGCCTAAAAAGCGTGATTTCGCGAAAATGAGTCAAATGACGATATAAAATAAGAAATTCATAATATTGTGAACCAGGTTTAAGTATTCCTCCAGTTTCAAGAATTTCGCCATAGTGTCGATGTGAGCGCTTAACGTCATTACATTTTTCTTGACTAAATCGTAAAAATTGGACTGTAAAACCTTCAATTATCGACCGCACACCAAATCTTCTGAAAGCTAGCGACCTAACTCGAAATTTCATGACGATTACTATTCTGAAGATCATTTTTCGATCTGAGGCTTCGTTTTCTTGTAATTCGCGAGAGCGTTGAGAAAACACGCCGTGAAAATCAAAGGATGTTGAATTTTGCCAATTTCGACCGGACGTCGATTCTTCGAAAAACTAGCGTCCTAATTCAAAATTTCATGCCGATTACTTTGCTGAGGATCATTTATTGATCTAAACCATCGTTTTCTTGCAATTCGCGATAATGAGACAAATGATATATAAGATATTCATAATATTGTAAACCAGGTTTAAGAATTTCGCTATAGTGTCGGAGATATGAGCGTTTAACGTGATTTCATTTTTCTTGTCAAAATCGTAAGAATTGGACTGCAAAACCTTCAAATTCCGACCGGACACCAAATCTTCTGAAAACTAGCGTCCTAACTCGAAGTTTAATGACGATTACTATTCTGAAGATCATTTTTCGATCTGAGGCTTCGTGTTCTTGTAATTCGGGAGAACGTTCATAAAACTCGCCATGAAAATCAAAAGATGTTGAATTTTGGCAATTTCGACTCGACGTCGATTCTTCGAAAAACTAGCGTCCTAATTCAATATTTCATGCCGATTACTTTGCTGAAGATAATTTTTTGATCTGATGCATCGTTTTCTTGCAATTTGTGAAAATGAGACAAAAAAAACTAGCGTCCTAATTCAAAATTTCATGCCGATTACTTTGCTGAGGATCATTTATTGATCTAAACCATCGTTTTCTTGCAATTCGCGAAAATGAGACAAATTATATATAAGATATTCATAATATTGTAAACCAGGTTTAAGAATTTCGCTATAGTGTCGGAGATATGAGCGTTGAACGTGATTACATTTTTCTTGTCAAAATCGTAAGAATTGGACTGCAAAACCTTCAAATTCCGACCGGACACCAAATCTTCTGAAAACTAGCGTCCTATCTCAAAATTTCATGACGATTACTATTCTGAAGATCATTTTTCGATCTGAGGCTTGTTTTTTTTAAATTCGCGAGAACGTTCATTTAACACGCCGTTAAACCAAATCTTTTGAAAACTTGCGTCCTAACTCGAAATGACGATTACTATGCTGAAGATCATTTTTCGATCTGAGCCTTCGTCTTCTTGAAATTCGCGAGAACGTTCATAAAACACACCGTGAAAATCAAAGGATGTTGAATTTTTCCAATTTCGCCCGGACGTCGATTCTTCGGAAAACTAGCGTCCTAATTCAAAATTTCATGCCGATTACTTTGCTAAAGATCATTTTTCGATCTGAAGCTTCGTTTTCTTGCAATTCGTGAAAACGTTCAAAAATACGCAATTTGACACCCATAAGTTGTCTACATTGACGACGTTGTTTTTACGTTCTTCGTGCACAAAATACCTGTCGTTCATGGGAAAAGAAAGACGAGAGTACTCTTCATCCATCGTGCAGATTAGAGCATCGCAGAGCGAAAAGTCAATGCGAAACTGCCTTTTAAAGATGACTCAATTACGGAGATGTGGAAAACGTACCAGAATCACCAAATACGCCTAAAAAGCATGTACTTGCCAAAATGAGCCAAATGACGATATATAATAAGATGTTCATAATATTGTGAACCAGGTTTAAGTATTCCTTTAGATTTAAGAATTTCCCCATAATGTCGGAGATATGAGCGTTTAACGTCATTACAATTTTCTTGTCAAAATCGTAAAAATTGGACTGTAAAACCTTCCAATTTCGATCGGACACTAAATCTTCTGAAAACTAGCGTCTTAACGCGAAATTTCATGACGATTACTATTCTGAAGATGATTTTTCGATCTGAGGCTTCGTTTTGTTGATATTCGCGAGAACGTTCATAAAACACGCCACAAAACCAAATCTTCTGAAAACTAGCGTCCTAACTCGACACTACATGACGATTACTATTCTGAAGGTCATTTTTCGATCTGAGGCTTCTTTTCTTCTAATTCGCGAGAACGTTCATAAAACACGCCTGAAAATCAAAGGATGTTCAATTTTGCCAATTTCGACCGGACGTCGATTCTTCGGAAAACTAGCGTCCTAATTCAAAATTTCATGCATATTACTTTGCTGAGGATCATTTTTTGATCTAAAGCATGGTTTTCTTGAAATTCGCGAAAATGAGTCAAATGATATATAATAAGATATTCATAATATTCTAAACCAGGTTTAAGAATTTCGCTGTAGTGTCGGATATATAAGCATTTAACGTGATTACATTTTTCTTGTCAAAATCGTAAGAATTGGACTGCAAAACCTTCAAATTCGGACCGGACAGCAAATCTTCTGAAAACTAGCGTCCTAACTCGAAATTTCATGACGATTACTATTCTTAAGATCATTTTTCGATCTGAGGCTTCGTTTTCTTGCATTTCGCGAGAATGAGTCTAATGATATATAATATAATATTCATAATATTGTAAACCAGATTTAAGAATTTCACTATAGTGTCGGAGATATGAGCGTTTAACGTGATTACATTTTTCTTGTCAAAATCGTAAGAATGGGGCTGCAAAACCTTCAAATTCCGACCGGACACCAAATCTTCTGAAAATTAGCGTCCTAACTCGAAATTTCATGACAATTACTATTCTGAAGTTCATTTTTCGATCTGAGGATTCGTTTTCTTGGAATTCGCGAGAATGTTCATAAAACTCGCCGTGAAATTCAAAGGATGTTGAATTTTGCCAATTTCGACCGGACGTCGATTCTTCGAAAAACTAGCGTCCTAATTCAAAATTTCATGCCGATTACTTTGGTGAAGATCATTTTATGATCTGAAGCATCGTTATTTTGCAATTCGCGAAAATGAGACAAATGATATATAAGATATTCATAATATTGTAAACCAGGTTTAAGAATTTCGCTATAGTGTCGGAGTAATGAGCGTTTAACGTGATTACATTTTTCTTGTCAAAATCGCAAGAAGTGGACTGCAAAACCTTCAAATTCCGACCGGACATCAAATTTTCTCAAAACTAGCGTCCTAACTCGAATTTTTATGACGATTACTATTCTGAAGATCATTTTTCGATCTGAGGCTTCGTTTTCTTGTAATTCGCGAGAACGTTCATAATACTCGCCGTGAAAATCAAAGGATGTTGAATTTTGCCAATTTCGACCGGACGTCGATTCTTCGGAAAACTAGCGTCCTAATTCAAAATTTCATACCGATTACTTTGCTGAGGATCATTTTCTGATCAAAAGCATCGTTTTCTTAAAATTCGCGAAAATGAGACAAATGATTTATAAGATATTCATAATATTGTAAACCAGGTTTAAGAATTTCGCTATAGTGTCGGAGAAATGAGCGTTTAACGTGATTACATTTTTCTTGTCAAAATCGTAAGAATTGGACTGCAAAACCTTCAATCTCCACCTGGACACAAAATCTTCCTAAAACTAGCATCCTAAATCAAAATTTAATTAAGATTACTATTCTTAAGATCATTTTTCGATCTGAAGCTTCGTTTTCTTAAAATTTGCGAAAATAAGACAAATGATATATAATAAGATATTCATAATATTGTGAAACAGGTTTAAGAATTTCGCCATAGTGTCGGAGATATGAGCGTTTAACGTGATTACATTTTTCTTGTCAAAATCGTAAGAATGGGACTGCAAAACTTTCAAATTCCGACCGGACACCAAATCTTCTGAAAAGTAGCGTCCTAATTCAAAATTTCATGCCTATTACTTTGCTGAAGATCAT